>BLBF01000032.1:25918251-25960874 GCA_015471245.1 Laticauda colubrina
AGGAAGGAAGGAAGGAAGGAAGGAAGGAAGGAAGGAAGGAAGGAAGGTAGGTTAAGTCTTGGAAGCAATATACTTAGAAACAGTGGTGGTGTTCAAATTTTTTACTACCAGTTCTGTGGGCATGGCTTGGTGGGCGTGGTGTGGCTTGGTGGACGTGGCTTGGTAGGTATAGCAGGACACTGCAAAATCCCTATTCCCTCCCCATCCCATTAACCTGCTTTCCAGCTCCATTCTCCTGTGCAGGGCAACAAAAGGAGACCCAACTGATCAGCTGAGACTTGGGAGGGGGAAAATAGATGGGGGCAGGACTGGTCAGAGGTGGTATTTACCGGTTCTCCGAACTACTCAAAATTTCCATTACCGGTTCTCCAGAATCTGTCAGAACTGGCTGAATACCACTTACCGCCTAGAAATCTAAATTCCATGTTCACACCCATGTTTAACATTAATTCAACATGGAAAAAGCTCACCGTGATTTGTTAATAAAAAAAATAAATGCAAACTTGACAAAAACACTGCATCCAAATCATGAAGCATAATTGTTCCACTTGATTACACACAAATTTGGCTCTATCTGAAGTAACCATGGACATATCTGGAAGCCACATGTTATGAACAGCATTGATAGATTAGAGCATAACCAGAGGGCAAAGAAAAGAGGGGACTGGAAAATGAGTTCTGGAAGTGACAATTTAAAGGAGTGGATATATTTAGCTAGGATGAAAAAAAAGTAGAAGTCATGTTAGTTGTCTTCATCTATCAGATGGATCAGACGTGCTCAGAAAGCAGAACTAGAAATAATGAGTGGAAATTGCAAATACGATATGCGGATTTCAGCTAAATATTAGTGAAAGGCTCTAATTGCTAAAAGCTAGTCTTATAAAGAAGCACATGGTTCTAGGAATAATGAATTTCACTGGTTGTGCCTCTAACAAGTAGTGGGTCAGACTAAGTGATCACTAAGTCCCCTTGCCAACGTGAAAACTCTATGATTTCTACAAATTGCTAAAAAATAAATAGCAAACGTATATTTTTATGAAATATCTTCAGGCTGAAAGACGCCAGTTCTTGGGTTTTTCAAATATACCATTGATATCTATTTATTCTGTTAGAACTCTTGCATTGGTAGCCATTCTGTAGGGGAGACAAATTCAACATGTGATTCTCTGCAGATCACCTGGTCCACCAAGTCAGTAAAAAAATAATGCTCCTTCTGCTTCTTCTTCTCCTGCAGTTTTTAGACACAGGATTGAGGAGGGGGCAGTGAAGGGGAGGAAAAAATGACAAGTCTATTATGAAAGGAAGCCAACATCTAATTGACTATATCATTAAATGAACTGTTGAAAAGGAACTGGCTCCATCACCTTCCCAGCCTCACACCACTGTTGAGAGTCGCAGCTGTTTCTAAGGAGTTCCAAATATTTCCCAAATACATCTGCATTAATAATCATATTAAAATTTTATACTTTCCACTATGAGAGAAGAGATGTGATTTTGTGTATTTCATTGGTTGGGAATACTGCCAGCCAGATTCTAAAAAACATATATTTGGCAAGAAAAATGAGGTATCTAATATAGGGCTTTCTGAGTGAAAGGGTTGCCCTTCAGGCTAGCTTGGATCTAAACTTAGAACCAAGACAATATTTATGGCTCTCCTGAATAGTCTTCATTTGCAGGCCATCCAAAAATGCTTCCATGCTGATTTCTGTTGATCTCCACATGACGAATGAGGCTACAGAACAGCAACATCTGGCTGTCTTTTTTGGTTGGAGTCTCTGTAATCTGACTTGCTTACCTCCTGAGCTTGTCTTCTAGTTACCAAATGTAACTGTCAGTTCAGATTCCACAAATATCTGTACACGCAGCAGGGCTTCCTTGGTGGCAGCCTTGACTCTATGAATCTTTTTCCTTCCAGAGATTTTTGATTAATTGACTGATTGATTATGTGTCATGAAGTCGGTGTCAGCTCTTAGCGACTGCCTAGATTTCCTCCCTAACAATCTGTCCCTGATCTGCTTTTTCAGGTCTTCCAATAGTTGCACCTATCACCACTGTAAATTCATTGAAATTATGTTCTGTTGTAAACCATTTTAAAGTACCTTTTTAATTAAAGTGGGAGAAAGCAAAACGCAGATTACAACTTTTTATAGGGATGCATTAAGTTGGCATCACATCTTTTTTTCTATCGAGCTGTATTTTAGTTTACATTATTTAATGCAGACATGCAGTTACACAGAAAAGCTACTGACACATGATAGCTCAATTCATTAATTCATCAATTCACAGGTGTAAGAACAAATAAGCAGCCCTCATTGTTCAGGATTGATATCTGGGAGGAAATTAACAGATTCAAAGTACTATTTATCTAGGTAAAATTGCCAACATGTAATCTGGGAAGTCTTAGGAGTAGATCAGGGCGGTCAAACTCACAGTCCACGGGCTAGATGTGTCACACGCTGGCCACGCCCACGCCTGGTTTAGCGAAGGGGAAAATCATGATACATCACATGACGATGCCATGGCAACGTTGAGTTTGACATCCCTGGAGTAGATAATCCATCCAATATATTTGACGCATGCCATGCAAACAGGAAGATCAGCTTGTGCTTCAACAATATCTTTTTGGTCTATGGATTGGAAAGCACATGACTGAATGTTCTTTTTCATAGAACAAACTCTCTCTCTAGAATACCAATATGAACATTTCAGTTTCAGTTCTTCTGCCTGTGTGGAGAGGTGTAATTTACTTGGAAGACTATTAAGTGACATGAGCCCTCCCAGAAGAAAATTTCACTATGTTTCTATTTTCCTTGTTTGAAAGATAATAAATCTCAGCATGGCTACTGAGAACTACCATCATAGATGGATGGGACTGACTTTGTATATATGCATAAGATTATCTGCTTTTCCATAGACTTTCCTTTCTTTTCTCCTTAGTATATCCAACTTCCACCATTTATTATCCAAACATTTGATCAATGAAAGGTCAAATTTAGTTTATTTAAAACTCTTTTGTTCAATTGATTTATTTGTGCTTTAATATTTTATACCCTAAGAGCATATGCCTGAAAGTTCTTTAAAAACTCAGGGTGAAATTTTCAATCTCCTAGCAAAAACATGTAATTTGTCACTGAAATCAGGTTCAGTGGAAGGTAACCAATGCTAACCCAGTTTTTTGTAAAAGCAAGCAAGAAAAATTTGGAAAATTATAGGCTAGTTGTTTTAATGTCCACTTTGATCAAAATCAAAGGGAAAAATAATTAAATTCACTGAACTAAAATAAATTCACTTGCTGTCATGCCCCTGGTGGAGACTGATTCTGAGGAAGAGGAGGAACAGCCAACAGAGAGTGGGAGTGTGGCTCCGGTGGTGGTAGAGGAGGCTGGGGAAGGGCAGAGGCCGGCTGAACAGTCAGAGGAGGATCCAGGCGCATCCCCTATCCATCCTAGGTCACACAGGGAGGAGAGGATTAGGGAAAAGCGAGGTCTACTCAAGAGGAGATTACCATGATCCCACTCGTGGCTTGCAGGCAGGAGTCAATTGAGTGTTCACCTTGAAAGAGGTTTATCTTTTTTGTGTGTGTAAATTTTACTTGAGTTTTCATAAAGAAATACAAATAAAACATCTTTTTTGAAAGTAGCATAATCCCAGGTTACATTTCTTCGTACAGACACAAATTCAATTTCATGCTCATTTTTATGTTCAATTCCATATCTTATTACTGTTTTACATTTTCTACATAGCTTCTCCCCTATTTTAATTTTCTTAATTTCATTTTAATTATCTCATCTCGATTCAAATCCTCATATTTATACTTTTTGTCTGTCCTGTTTCAATTTCATGTTAAACAAAGTTTCTCCTGTAGTTGCTGATTGGAGTTTGACACCTTTATATATTTTAATTTTATCCATTTAACTCTTATTTAAGCTTCAATATATACCTTAAAGTTTAACATTCAATATAATACATAACTTCAGTTCGGATTCTGCTTGGTACATTCTTAAAATACACACTATATTCTTAAAAAGAAAAAAAAGGATTATCAACATATGTAGTTAAAACAACACATTCCATTCCATTCCAATTCAATTCTATCATTAATATTAATATTCATTAAAATCTTAACTTCTTTAACATTACTTTTCAATTAAATATCATACTTCTATGGGAACAGTCCCCCCTTATATTTTATAAAACATTAACTAATTAAAATGTTCCCGTCCCTTCCTAATTCAATTCTCTCATTTATTTTATTTTATTTATTTTATTAACAAACACTTCACAAGATTACAATAGCTATTTTATCCCTCATTTTAATCATACGTTGTTTCCAATTTTCTAAAATTATTTCTAAAACTAGTATAACAATACAATCTTATGTACCTTTACAGAATCCCTTTTTCAGTTAAATTTTCACCCATTATCTCTAAATAGGTCCTGTTTCTCTATATCTTGTTTCTGTCCTTTATAACTTCTTTTCCTTTTCTTTTTCCCTCTCTTCTTCTCTCTCCCCTTTTTATCCGCTTGTCTCTCTACCTCTATTTCTCTCTTCTGTATTCCCCTCTTCTGTTGCTTTCCAATAGGATACTTATTTTTTGAACTATTTTTCTTTTCTTTGGTTGTTTTTTTAAGTCTTAAATTCTCCATTCTCTTTCCTCCCTTTCCTTTTTCTTCCTCACAAAAAATTACTTGTACATTAAAGATGGCTTCTTCTTTGTCCCAGTCTTCTTGTTTTGCAGACGTTTCTTGTTGCTTCTCATAGTTTCAAATCTCCATTTCTAAGAATTGAAAAATGAAGCCGAAAGAGCCTCTCCCTTCTTGTGCATCTTCTTTGTACTTTTTAAGTTCCATTTTCAATTCATCCAGAAGTAGTGCCATTATATAAATTTTTAAACAACCACCCGATTAATTTTAATCATTCAAATGCAATAACCAAGAGTCCAATGATCACTAAATAACCCAAATACACACAAGCTATTTGTTTTTGCTTTTTTTTGCTTTCTCTTCCTGTGGTTCTACAATTTAGTTACCAAGTTTCAGTTAAAATATATTTTTTAAAAGTCTTGTTAAAGTTTTACTATAGATTCCTTTTAATTCCAGGCAGTCTCCTCCTTTTTTCCAGATCCTGCCCTTTTATTCTTTTTCTCTCTTTCCCTGTTTATAAAAAACTTTTTAATGTCCAGAAATTTTTATTATCCCTTTGACATTTTATGTTATTTTCAGCTTAATTGCCTGTTGATGTCAAAGCGGATTTTTTTTTCCAATTTCTTATTTAAGTCTCTTAGTTGTCAATATAGGAAAAGGGAGAGAAGGGGAAAAAAAAGCCAAACCTTTCCCTTTTCACTTTCCTTCGCTGCTTTCGAATCTTCTTTGGGAACGATGTTACTTTTTTTTTTAGTTTAAATTCCAGAGTACCTTAGTTGTTGCTTTTGCAATTTAACTTGGTCAGCCATAACTTTCACATCTTATCTTCCTCCTGTACATTCTTTTCCAGTTGAGTTCTTCTTTGAGGTGGCCATTTCTGACCACCGCTGCAACCGCCTTCAGGAAGGGGAGTAATGGCCAGCTGAGGAGGAGAGATGTGGCTCTCCTCAACCCCGTTGGCAGTCTCCCCCCTCTTCACCACCTCTAGGGGTGTCTTATCCCTGAAACCAGCCAGCTCGGGGCACTCCTGCGGCGAGCCCAGACCGAAACTGCGCATGATCACATATTTCTGTCTGTCACTGAAGAAGCTCAAAACCGGAAGCCCTAAAGAGGTTCATCTTTGCTGGTGTTCTTCCCATGGACTTTTCTTGGTTATTTTTCTGGAGTTTATGATTAGTTATCTTGTCTTTCTTCAGAACTCTCATCAATGCGGTTTGTTTTGGTTTTCTGTTTGCCTCATTATTTACTTTTGTGACTTTAAACTGTGCCTAATAAAACAGTGATGTTAAGCTGAAGGCCTTACCGGACTTATATATGTTTTGGGTTATTTTGAGAGACTACAGGTCATTACATTTTTACTCCTGCCACCCCTTCAACTTATTTTTGCTTTTTGTGGGGTGACCATGGATCAGCTCAGAGCAGGGATTGCCCAGTTAACCCAGCAAGTGGCTCTTTTGACTGCACAGGTGGCAAAATGCAAGCTGCCCAGCCACACCGAAAATGCACAGTAGCAGTGCCAGATAAATTTGACAGTTCGCTGGCCCAATTTCCAGCATTTTCTGGGCAGTGCCAGCTTTACATGAGCCTTCGGCTTGAGGACTGTCCCACTGACTGAGATAAAGTGGGGTTTTTAATTAGTTTGTTGTCAGGCTCTGTAGCACATTGGGCGATGCCTCTGCTGACCCAGCCCAACCAGGTGTTGGACAATTATGCCGAGTTTTGCCATCAGTTTCAGGCCATGTTTGAAAATCCTGTTCAAAGCCAAACAGCAAATAGATATTTGAGAGTTGAAGCAGGGGTGTGGCTCACTCATGGATTATATTGCTAGTTTTCGGGTGGTTGCT
Organism: Laticauda colubrina; assembly: GCA_015471245.1. Lineage (NCBI taxonomy): Eukaryota > Metazoa > Chordata > Lepidosauria > Squamata > Elapidae > Laticauda > Laticauda colubrina. The sequence goes on from BLBF01000032.1 coordinate 25,924,740, forward strand.
TAGGATGTACAATGGAATGAGGCAGCACTATTAAACCAGTTCCAGGAGAGTTTGCCGTCGGAGCTCCTGGATGAGTTGGCATGCACTGAATGCCCTCACACCCTTCAGGAGCTCATGAACTTGTGTCTTCGTATCGATGCTAGACTTCAGCAGCCATGGGTGCGACAATGGACAGAGACCATATCTGTTTACAGCAAGATAAACAGCATATCTGTTTACAGTGCCCTTGGTGGAAGTGCCTTTGGAGGAACCCAGGCAGTTGGGGGCTGACTGCCCTCGCCTGACTCGAGTAAAAAAGTATAGACATCGTCGTGATGGTTTATGCCTCTATTGTAGCAATCGAGGCCATTTTGCGGCCAAGTGTCCTGTTAAGACATCCACCGCAGCAACACCTGCAGTGGCGGGAAACAAGCATTGCTCGGCCTACGGAGGTCTGCAGGTCGGGGTGTAAAATACATAGGCCCACCATCTTCACCAACCTTGCCACCCTTGACATCTTCGACATTTCCACCACAGAGTCGCTATTGGTGAAGCATCTTGTGCTGCCAGCAAGTGTGTGTGTGTACCTGGTGTGGGAGCGGTGGAGATCCCAGCTTTGGTCGACTCAGGGGCCACAGCCTATTACATGGATGCTCATTTTGTCAAGCAATGGTTCATTCCTCAGCAACAGGTATCTCCACCAGTAATGGCGGAGGCGATTGATGGTTGGCCCCTTCGTTCGGGACCTGTGGTTGCTGCAACCAAACCCCTTTGCATGCGTATTGGGCAGCATGTGGAGGAAACTGTGTTTTACATTGCCACAGTGTCTCATTTTCTGGTGGTGCTAGGTTTGGAGTGGTTACAGGACCATGATCCACAGACTGTCTGGTCGTCTGGAGCTGTGCAGTTCCTTGATAAGAAGTGTGCCAACTATTGCTTGTGTTCCTGTGCAGGGAGTGTGGCTACAGCCATGGATATGGATCTACCTGCGGAGTTGGTGAACTTTGCTAATGTGTTTGGGGAGAAGGAGGCAGATCAGTTGCCTCCGCATCAGGCATATGACTGTCCAATCGACTTGCTGCCCGATGCAAAATTGCCGGTGGGACTGATATATTCCCTTTTGGAACCAGAGTTGGCCGCGTTGCAGGATTTTATTGACAAGAACCTCCAGAAAGGGTTTATCTGGCCTTCTACCTTCCCATTGGCTGCACCAGTGCTTTTTGTGAAAAAGAAATCAGGGGAGCTATGTTTGTGTTGTGATTACCGCAAGTTGAATGCAATCACAGTGAGGAATTGGTACCTGCTTCCCCTCATTCCTGAACTGATTGAGCGGCTTCATCAAGCTAAGATCTTTACAAAGTTGGACTTGTGTGGGGCCAACAATCTGTTTCGCATTCATGCAGGGGACAAGTGGAAAACAACTTTCCGGATGAGGTATGGGCATTTTGAGTATACCGTGATGCTTTTTGGATTAATCAATGCCCCAGCTGTGTTCATGCATTTCATGCACAATGTTTTCCATGATTTGTTGGATCAATTCATGGTCATTTATTTAGATGACCTTTTGATTTACTCAGACTCCCTGCAGGAACATTGGCAGCATGTGCTGCTGGTGTTGCAACATTTGCATGATAACCACCTGTTTGCTAAACATGAGAAGTGTTAGTTTGTACAAACCATGATTGACTTCTTGGGGCAATGTATTTCACCTGCTGGGGTGGAAATGGACCCAGAAAAAATTCAATTGTTGCAGGAGTGGGAACCTCCATAGCGGGTTAAGGGTGTGCAACGATTGTTGGAGTTTGCGAACTACTACCACACATTTATTCCCCGCTTTGCTGCCTTGACTGCTCCCCTTTCTAATCTGCTCAAGAAGGGGGAGAATGGGATGCTGAGGAGCAGGCAGCTTTTGAGGCGTTGAAAGTCGCCTTTGCTTCTGAGCCTATCCTCAAACACCCTGATCCAGGCCAGCCATTTGTGGTGGAAACAGATGCTTCTGATGTGGCTGTTGGTGCGGTGCTCTTCCAGGCCTACGCTCCCACAAGCACCTTGTTCCCATGAGTTTATTATTCCCAGAGGTTGTCGGCTCCAGAGCGCAACTATACAATTTGGGACAAGGAGCTATTGGTGGTTAAGGTTGCTTTTGTGACATGGCGGCACCACCTGGAGGGGGCTCGTCACCAAATCAAGGTTCGGATGGATCATCTCAATTTGGAACACCTATGTACAGCTCAGACATTGAACCAGCCTCAGGTGAGATGGTTCTTATTCTTTGCTCAATTCAATTTCCAGGTGACCTATGTCCCGAGTGGAGGAATCAACATGCCAATGCCCTATCTCGGAAGCCCGAGTATGCCTGAAGGGAGGATAAAATCTTGCCCCAGATGGTGATTCCGTTGCAGCAGTTTGCAGCCACCGAGGAACCTGTGGACCTTCGGGTGAGGATTCAGGAGGCGCAGCGGCATGACCCATTTGTGGCAGCTTGATGTCGAGAATTGGATAAGAATGGGAGACATTCCATGGGTGTATACTGGGGACCTGTTGAAGTTCCGTGATCGCATTTATGTGCTTGGAGGTCCTCTTTGTGGCTTTATCCTACATCAATGTCATGATAAATACAGGACACTTTGGGGTGTTCAAAACACTGCACCTCATCTCTAGGACATTTTGGTGGCTGAGACTTAAACATGATGTGTCGGGATATGTGGCATCCTGTGGGATCTGTCGCCAAGCCAAGTATGCTTCTGGTGTGCCCCCTGGTCTCTTGCAGCCCTTGCCCACACCAGAATGATCATGGGGGGCAGTTTCATTGGATTTCATCCTTGAGTTACCACCATCAAATGGTGCCACAACCATTTTGGTGGTGGTGGATATGTTGACTAAAATGGCCCACTTTATTCCGTGTGCGGGTCTTCCATCAGCCAAGATAACAGCTCAATTGTTTATCTCCCATGTTTTCTGGTTGCATAGGTTACCATACCGCATGGTATCAGATCAGGGGGTACAATTTATGGCACACTTCTGGCAGACCCTACTCACGAAACTGCAGGTTCAGGCATGTCTGTCATCTGCTCATCACCCTGAAACTGACGGGGAACAGAGAGAGTGATGCTATTTTGGAGCAGTACCTCCGCTGTTTCCGCAATACTCAACAAGACAATTGAATAGAAGTGCTGCCAGTGGCAGAATTCACTTATAACAATGCTCAACATGCATCCACCAGTGTGTCCCCTTTCTTTGCTAACTATGGGTTTCATCCACAGCTTTTCCCTTTAGCCCCGTTTGATTTCCCAGTTCTGGCAGTGGATTCGTTTTTGCAGGAGTTAAAAGCCGTGCATCACATGGTCCACGATCAACTAGAGAGAGCCAAGGAAGACTATAAATGGTTTGCAGACCGACATCATCACAATGTTCCACCTTTAGCAGTCGGCAATCGGGTTTGGCTCTCTACTCATATTTACCAACAATGCGACCATTGAAAAAGTTTGATCACCGTTAATTGGGATCTTTTCTGGTTGAAGCGGTGATCAATCCTGTGGCTTATCATCTCTCCCTGCCACGGGCCATGCGTATCCATCCTGTTTTTCATCGTTCCCTGTTAGTCCCTGCCTCAGCTGACAGTCCGCATACACCGGCTCCATCACTGCCGGCCCCAGTAACCCCTCTGGGAGTGGAGGAGTATGAAGTGGATAGCATCCAAGATTCATGCCAGTTGCGGGGGCGATTTCAGTATTTGGTGGCATGGAAAGGTTACGGACCAGAGGACTTCACCTGGGTCGATGCCACTATGTTCATGCTCCTCGTTTGGTCCAGGACTTTCACGCTCAGTTTCCTCAACGTCCTCGTCTGCCTGGTGCTGGGGGAGGGGGCCCTGCGGGAAGGGATAGTGTCATGCCCCTGGTGCAGACTGACTCTGAGGAAGAGGAGGAACAGCCAACAGGGAGTGAGAGTATGGTTCCAGAGGTGATGGAGGAGGCTGGGGAAGGGCAGAGGACAGCTGAGCAGTCAGAGGAGGATCCAGGCCCATCCCCTATCCATCCTAGATCATGCAGGGAGGACAGGATCAGGGAAAAGTGAGGTCTACTCAAGAGGAGATTACCAAAATCCTCCTTGTGGCTTGCAGATGGGAGCTATGTATATAAGTTTGCAACTGCACAGTTAGAATGTGCAGGAGTCAATTTAGTGTTCACCTTCAAAGAGGTTTATCTTTGCTGGTGTTCTTCCCATGGACTTTTCTTGGTTTATGATTAGCTATCTTGGCTTGCTTCGGAACTCTCATCAATGCAGTTTGTTTTGGTTTTCTGTTTGCCTCATTATTTACTTTTGTGACTTTAAACTGTGCCTAATAAAACAGTGAAGTTAAGTTGAAGGCCTTACCGGATTTTAATATATGGTATATATGGTATATATGGTATTTTAGTATATATACACGCAACTACTGCATGTTTATGGCATCTGGATCAAGATATCTGTCTTATCTTGGTTTTGCTTTTAAACACAACTCTAGTCTTCCCAAGCTCCTTCATCCTTCTGATGTTTGTGGACTTGAAAGACATAAAAACGGGTGTCTAATCCTATCCTTTTTCACTAAAGAGGTTCATTCATGCTTTGGTCTATTGCACACACCTCAGCTGAGAGAATTTGGACCATAATGAAGACAGGTCCACATAATAGCACCAGCCAAGCAAAGAGTTCCCAGGTAAGTCAAGCAAGCATGTCAAGCCACATTTTATAAAAGAGGCAGAAGGAATCAAGATAATGGCAAGGTGAGCACCTTTTCCAAAATTAGATGTTCCTTGTTGAGAAAAAAATGTTCTTAATCTGCATGGAATGATTGTGCAATACCTGTCCCCCCCTCCCCTGGTTCTGATATTTTTTTTCTCTCTCTCTCCATGGCATGGCTTGGGAAGTTCTCTTCATTTGATTACTTTGTCACCTAATGACAACATTAGTCATTCCATACTAAGAATAGTTTCATTGCAAATTGCCTAAGTTCTAAGATGCAAGCAGATTGCAAGCAGGAGCTCCAAGGTAATGTTGGGTCTCCTTGAAGAAGCACGGAGGTTGTTGATGATGGTGTTGGTGTTTTTAATTTCCTGCACAGAGCATGACTTTGTGGAATTTTTTTTTTTAAAAATAGGAGAAAGTTGGGTTTACAGAAAGAAGTGGAATATATCAGAGAATGAAGCAGAATGAAGGAAAATGTCATCCCAGAGATGGCAGTGCAGTTGGGGAACTGCGGTAGAGAAGCATTAACTAGCCCTGGGACCAGATGCACCACAGGAGTACAAATCAACAATGTCATGTACGCAAATGCACTCTGCTGTGATTTTGAATTAAAAGCCAGAGTCAGTAACAAGATCAACACTGGTCCTTTTCCCCACCACCTTCCCTTCAGGAGATCCCAGACACACGGCCAAATAAGGGAGCAATTATCGACTGTCATCCAATTCAGGGGAACTATGTAAGCAAAGATACCTGTTCCAAACAAGGTGTTGAAGCCAAGTTCAGATGCTAATCCTGCTTGGCAGCGGATCCACAAAGGAGCACAAAGTAGATAATTAAAGGACAGGAAAGGAAGATAGCCAAAATCAAAGAAGCTGCACTGTAAGATATTAAGCCACTAGAGTCCTTCCCATTGTTTGAACTACAGGTACTCCTCCACTTAAGGACAATTGGGACCAGTACTTCCAACACTACGTGAGATGGTCATTAAGTGTGTCACACACCCAATTCTATGATATATCTATTTTTTTGCCAGTCACCCAATCATTAAATGTCTATGGAGATTCTCAGTCATCCAGGTCATGGTTGTCCCAAAGGTGTTTTTTTTTTCCCCCAAGAGGCATCTGGGTTTTCTGGTTAACCAGTAGAAAGATGCACCATGTTAATCATTTATAAATTCCATTATGCCTTTCTGGTTAATCAGAAAGTCCAATTGCCTCTTGCAAAAAAGAGCACCTTTGGGACACCCAATCATTAAGCAAATCCATTTCCCACCCTCCCATTGACTTTCCATGTCAGAAGTCAGCTGGGAAAGTTGCAACGGTGATGATGCAATGCTGGGAACTTACAACCTTCGTAAATCTATGCCGGTAGCCAAGCCCCAAATGTTGATAATGTGACCACGCTGCAATGATTGTTCGTCAAGTTATTTTCAGCATTGTTGGGGGGCAACATGCTGACTCTCTAAACTGCTCAGAGAGTGCTGTGTAAAGCACTGTGAAGCAGTATATAAATCTAAATGCTAGTACTATTATCATAACAACTTTGAAAAGTTGCTAAACAAATGATGGTAAGTTGAGGATTATCTGTATAAGATCATGAATTCCACGAAGGATGGCCATATCATGGATAGTTCTTCAATTCAGTCTCCAAATCAGGCTTACAAAAAAAAAAAAAAAGACTGTCATATTGGGTTTACCAAATTGGCCCATAATCCTCTCCTTGCTGGACTGTAAGATGCACTGTATTAATCATCTATAAATTCCCTTATGCCTTTGGACCCACCAGTTGTGATTAGTCATACAAAAGGTTGGTTTGGACCACACTGAGCAATTTTTTTAAAAAAGCTCAATTTGTCTTAGATTTAAGCTTTCCCAGTGCATAATATTTGTCTTGAGTTCTGAATCTTGATTCAGAAATCTGCATCTTGTTATCTCCTATTAACTCTAACTAGAAATAAACAATGCATTGACAGCTTTCCCATCAAGCACTGTAATTGGAGAATCCAGTAAAATCACTCATTGTGATTAGAAGCTAGAGCTCGTAGCCACCAAACTCCTCCTGTTTAACATTGCTTGGTCTCCTTTCCTCTTCTAGAGTCTTTCTTCCATGGAAATCCTGGGAAGAAAAGTATCACTTTTTGCAGAAACCCTGCCTGTATCTTTGTACTCTACCAAACTATTGAAGTTTTATAATGGTTCAGATGAAGGCTGATTTCAAAGGGGCAACACTTTGATTCAGACGATCCCTGGGTTTTCCAAGTCATACCACTTTAATTCAAGATACCCTCAGTTCCAATTCCAAACTCTCCTTATAATTGTTCTAATAACCATATGTTGGATATTGCTTACAATGAGTTTGTATAAGTCCTGTTCTGAAAACCACCCCTGAAGAAAGGAATTCTTCTGGTAGCAGCAAATGTTGCCTGAGATAGATATCCAAACTCCATCAGCCACTTAGCAACCTATACATTCTCAGCCTCTGGAAAGGGTTTAATCTGAAAGGGACCATATCTTCTAAGCATGTAGTCTAATGAAAGCCATGAGAAACCTGTGGCCTTCTGGATATTAGCTAAATTATAATTTCCAAGCTTTTGGCTGGAAAGAGTGGAAGTGGATGTTCAGTGAATGCTGGAAAATGACATTATTTTAAAAGAAATGGTTTTTTTCCTTAAAAAACAAAAGAAGATGAAAAAAACCAAAAATATGTCATGGCTGGGAGCATTATGGGTAGGGCATCCAGATATTCTCTGGATCTGAGAGTGCCTTCAGTCTTTAATCCCTTCATCAGTGAGAGTGCTTTCAACCTTCAGCCACTTACATAAGTGGGTCCTCAGCAGATCTAACTGGCAGCAGCAACACTTGGAAGAGAGCATGGTCTGAGGAACCTGTCGTTCTGACTTGTCAGACTACTGTAGCTGCCCAGATCAGCACTACATTGGAGTCATGGCAGCAAATTTACAGGGTAATTGTGTACATCCTGCCAGCCATTTCCTAGTTTTACTGTAAAATAAATGTTGATGTCTAGCATCCTCTCTGAGGCTTCAGTGCAACAAAGGAGGCTGCAAGGGGAGAGGGCCAGAGCTGATGCCTCTCCCTTCTCTATATAGTTTGCAACTAAAACTCTGTGGTTCTACAATAGGGTAGTTGCAGAATTTGCTAGCCATCAGCTAGCAAGACTTTGCATGGAGAAGTCCACAACCCTCCCAAACTCTCTCAAAGATATCCCTTTCCAAAAGCTGGTGCTTACAATATCCCCTTCCCATCAGTGGTGGTATTCCATCAGTTTGGCCTGGTTCGACCAAACTGGTAGTAAAAAAAGCCTCCAACGATCAGCTGAGACAAGGAAAAAAACCTTCAGTTGAGAGGAGAAAGAAGAAAAAAGTGCAGGATTGGCCCTCCCACCAACCCCTGCGCTTTTCTCTTCTTTATCCTCACAGCTGATTGGCGCTGTAGGTCTCAGCTGGTGTGTGGAAAGCTGTGTGCACGTGTTAGGTGCATACTCATTAGGTGCGCACAGGTGCATGCTTGATCACCGAACCAGTAGAGGAACAGGTAGGATAACACTGCTGTTTCCTATACAAACACCCATCCTCCCCCAACCCTCTGTTTCCATCTCTCTGGCCTTCTGGAATAGCACTGACAACGGAGAGCCAGAAGATTCATAGCAAAGATACAGTACAGTCCCTGAATTGGATTGCATGCTAGGCAAGCAGAGGAAAGAGCTAATAATCAGGATGAAAAAAGAGCCAATGTAGGGAAACCAGGATATATAAAGTGACAGATTTGTAAAGCAGTTCTTCCTTCAGTTCAGTTCAGCTTCATTCAGTTGAAAGACAAGCCATTTGATTTTGTTAAAGGTTCCTGCAAGGGCAAAAGGAATGAGGGCAAAGCTGGTCCCAGGACTGCTGTGCCATCATGGTTTGTTCTGAACTGCCTCTTCGAGCACAAGTCTTCCCACTTTGTTTCCATCACTTTTAGCCCACAGCCTGAAAGCCAACCTTCTGGATCAGGCCAATAATCAATGCAGCCTAATATCTTGTCTCCTAAACTGGTCAGATAGGATGCTGATGCTATCGCTGTATGTTAGATTCTCAGTCCCCACTCCGTTCTAAGCCACCTGGCTGTCCTTTACATGGATCCAAACGACTTCTGCCCAATCTTTTAGCATTTACAGATCCCTCTCAACCTCTACCAAGAAGGGTTCTACTAAATCATATCTTCTGAACCAAAGATGCTTTTTCAAGAGGCAACTGGACTTCATGGTTTTTCTTTTCTGAAATGAAAAACTGTGGAGTTCTCTGCTTGTCAAAGGATGTGCCAAATTCGTTTTGGCACATATTCATATGAAACACCCCTCCATCCCCTAAATTCTATTTTCCCAGGCCATTCACAACCATCTTTATTTACTTTGGAGTCTTCTGTTCTCAGCAGCTCTTACTTTCAAGAGAACTGCAGCTTTGCTGGTAGGCTAAGTACCAACATTATGTGGTATTGGATAGAGGCTCATACTACTGTTTCCAAACTGTAGTTTCCAAATATCAGCTCAAGATCAGCACTTGCTGGTTGACCTTAAGGCAATCATTCTCTCTTATCTTAATCTAACCTGTCTCTTGTCAGAATAAAAATGTTTCCTAACTCCCATGAAATCCATGCCACCATTCAGGGAGTTTCAAAAGAGGATAAATATATTCTTAATCTGATCAAACTCCCACGGATGTGTCACCAAAACCATAGGTATGGTTTGCACAAAATAAGTTTAAGAAAGTTAAAATGAAATTCTGTTTGTAGGTAATGCTGCAGTGAAAGTTGCTTTCCACTGAGCTCTGGGAGTGAAATATTTTTCTAAGGAATTTAACATATTTGGGTTTCTGAATTTCGTAGGACCATAAAATGTGAGGACGAAGATAGAGAAATGTATTTTACATCAGCAGTGATGTCATAGGCATTATCCAATAGTATTTGTGATGCTTACCCAATGACTTCTACAGGGCATTTTACAAATGAAAAAGACATAGCCATTAGGAAAAGAAGGAAAATTGCATCTTAAGAACAACGTATTACATCCTGACTGCTGGAAACATATGTTTTCCCAATAACAGCTGCGCTAGCTGAGATTTTAATTCCCCAAACACAATAATAACAGCCTGTTTATTGCACAGCAAATGGCCTTTTGCAACCAGCATGATTTTATGTAATTTCACAACTGCAGTGCACTTTAAAGGCATAATTTGGAAACCCACACAAAATCTGATGTTTCAGAACTGCTGCTCATTGAGCACATGAAAAGACCATTGTTAATGTTTCCAGCTGATTCTCAGATTTTATTCATGATAATTTCTAAGGTTTAAAAGAAAGGCCCCAAAACGCACTGGCAATCCAGAACCTGAAGCCTGGAATAGATTTAGAATGATTCCCATATAACTGGTGAAATGATGAAGAACCAGTAGGTTTGCATGCCAACTCATTCCACAGAATCATACCTCGGTGTTGGTTACAAATGTTAGCCATTAATATGAGTGAGTTTCCTCCACTTAGCTAGTACTGGAATCTAAACCCCAATTCGGCTATGGTTAACATGGCTGCATATATTTTAAGTCTTTAGAAAGAAGACTGCTTGGAAAGGATGCAAAATGCCAAAGTTATATTTTGCTCTCTTGACCATTTATAGGAGCTGAATATGGTTCAAATTGCTGAATAGGATTTAAATTGCTTTTGAAGAAGGGAAAAACCTTCGCTCCGCGTTCTTAGAGGTAGAAAAACAAGGATTTGATTAATTTATTAATTTTATTCTGATCACGGGATTCAGAATTCCTGCTCCACTTTGACAGGACTCTGGTTTCTTTCACTGCAGAGTATACGGTCTTGCCGTAGATTTATGATGTAGTGGGTTTTACACCTACAACTTACATAATTTAATAAAATATAACGGTTCAGGTAATGCACAACATAGGGTCACAATTGAGGCCAAAATTTCTGTTGCTAAGCAAGGCAAACAGAAGTGAGTGTGAGAAGTGTTAAGTTAGATTTGCTCCATTTTAGGCAAATGACCATAGTTGTTCAGTGAAACATGCAGCCATTAAGCGAATCTCACTTCCCCCGTTGACTTTGTTTGTTGGAAACTGGCTGGGAAGGTTACAAATGGTGATCATGTGACCCTGGGACAGTGCAACTGTCATAAATACAAGCCAGTTGCCAAGCACTCAAAGTTGATCGCATGACTATGGAGATGCTGCAATAGTTGTAGGCATGAAAACCGGTTATAAGTCATGGTTGTAAGTCAAGAACTACCTGTATTCCCTTGCAAGACAACAGTTCCTAAATCTCCTTGGTCTCTCATATTCAGGACTGGCGTATCAGCCACTGGGTTTCTAAGAGCCCAAACAAGTTGCATGATTTAGGCACTTCTAATGTGGGAAGAAAGAACTTTCTTTATCAGGGAATTCAGCCTTTAGGCGAGAGGAATTTTGGGTAGCTAACAAAGGCAAGCCAGATAAGTTCCAAATGGAATGGAATCGAATTGAATCTGGAAGGGATCTTCTAATCCAGCCCCGTGCTCTAGCAGGAGGCCCTACACCATTTCAGACAAGTGGCTGACCAGTGTCTTATTAAAAACCTCCAGTGATGAAGAGCCCACAATTTTAAATGTCCTTAACATCCCTTCCAAAAGATACCTTAAAAGATACAAAGAGGACAAGAAAACACTTAGTTTTCTTTCCCCACTGACAGACAGTTGCAGGATGAAGATCTCATTGGAACCATGGACACGAGCACCTTAACTAACCATCCCATGGTCCAGATACTGATGTCGGTGAGAAAGTGGCAAGTGTATTTCTCCCTCCTTCATGACAGAGTATCAGAGAAGGACAAGTCAGGAAGACGGAGGAACACAAAGAAACAATGATATGGTTTTGCCGACTGAGCTTTAGGGAAATCATTCCAAAGAAATGCTTTCCCCTCCATGCTTTTTCAGTATCGTTTCATGCCAAGAACTGCATGAGCATCTGAACCTGTTCAGATCTGTTCTTTCTCCAGATCAGATATCTTGTAGGAAGCCTGACCATTCCTCCCAAATGGCCCTAACTTTGAGGCTACATTCCTCATCTCGTCCTTCTCTAAAATCCAGTCCTTCACTAAAATCTGAAACCATCAAAGGCCGGTGGGTTTTTTGTTTTAACAGATGCCAACTCTTCCACTCTTTCTTCCAAAAGACTCCAAAAGCAGGTAAGGTGCAGTGGAGAGGGATGTGGTTGGCCCAGGGTGGATGCAAAGCATTCATGAGGGCAGAAGTGGCTTCATGGATCAGAGATGCAGGACAAGCAAATCTGTGTTTTAGAAGAGCTTCATATTTAGAAAAGCTACCCAGAGAGGGACAAGAGCGGCCTTTGCAGTTTGAACCATTTGCCTTTTTGTACAGGGCCTGCCCCATAATGCAGCAGAGAAGTTCTTGCGGTCTTTCTTACCGTAGTCTCATCTTTCTTCATCCCTTACTGGTGACTTTCTAGAGAGGGAAGAACCCGGGAAGGCCAAAAGTGCCTGGGAACCAAGTCGGGATGAATGAGACAGTCCCCTGGGGCAGCAGTTCGAGCGTCCATTTCTCCTTCGTCTGGCTTCTTTCCCAAAGGCCTGGCTTGTGCCTGCAACCAACCATTCCTTACAACCCCGGGGATGGGAACTGTAACCCACCCACAGCTGGACGAAGCTTGGAGGAAGACTGTGCGACGACGTCAGAGACTCTTGTAAAAGTAGGGCAAGAGAGGAATGGGTGTGTTGGGGGGACCCCCCCCCCTTTTTTTTTTTCGCCCCCCACCTCTTTCCCCCTTTCGTGAGGCGTTTAGACGAGGCCTGCGCCCGTTGCCGTCCACGCTAGAAGCCGAACAACATCGCATTTCTGAGTATGCGGAAGGAGGCAGCAGGAGCTTTCTTTCCGCCCCCCACCCCCCCCAATCCCTCAACTCCCGCCTCCCGGCGTGAATAAAAGAGGGACGTTGTGCGTGCCGCGCTTCTGTCCGCCAGGCTTTCTGCAGTCTGTGCGCCCGCCAGCAGGTCAGCGCCGACTGCCTTGTACGTCCGAGCGGGAGATTGGCACCGCACGTGGGTCGTGAATTCGGGAGAAGGACAGCTTATGAGCCATAAAGATGACCGGGCCGCGGGTTGGGGGTGGGGGAGGAGGGGGGAGAGAAAGGAGTGGGGGACTGAAAACTTCATGAGGTGGAGGAGGAGGAGGAGGAGGGAGGGAGGGAAACAGGCGCCCCAACCGGGCCAGAGGTGCGAGCCCAGGCGCAGCGCTGTGGGAGAAAGCCGGAGCAATCCAAAGGCGCACCGCATGAAAGCCGCCTCGCCTCGCCGCCGCTGTTATGAGGCCACCCCGCTTCCCTGCCTCCCTCTCAACACCACCCCCACCCCCCTCCCGCGCGTTCCGGGCCCTGCTCTCTTACCTCCCGGTGCAGGCAGAAACGTAGGGGCAGGAGGCAGGAGAAGAAGTATTTTCCCCAGCGGATCAGGGAAGCAAAACACCAGCTCAGGCGCGTCATCGTTGTAGCGGCAAACAGCAGCAGGAGCTGGACAGCCAGGATCCCGCTTCGCTCCTGTGTGGGAATCCCCTCTCTCGTCTTCTTCAGGGGTTGTGTGCGGGTGCGCGCGCGCGCGCGCTTGTGTGTAGGTGCGTGTGTATAGGGGGCGCACGGCTGCCTGACTTCTGCAAGAGGGTTGGGGGGAGATGGTTTCTTTCCAGCCTGGGGAGGGAAGGGGTGGGACAAGACAGGAGCCGGCGGGAAACCGCTGCTGCAGCCGCGGAGCGTTCCCGCTCCTTTTTCTGGCTTCCCAAGCCTCTGCAGAGCGGAGCGGCGCGGTGCCGGTCCGGAGGAACGGGCAGCCGAGGGCTTCTGCGGATCCTCGGGATCCGCAACGGCGGCGCTGGCCCGATGGATTTCCCCCGCAGCTTTGACACGCCGAGCGCGGCTTCCCGACCTGCTGAGGCGAAGGCGACGACACCGCGCGCCCCACCCACCCCCTTCTTCTCCTCCTTGCCGCCGTCCGGCAACGGCAACCGAGGTGGCGCGGCGACTTGGAGCCCCGCAGTGCGCGCGTGAGAGCGGGAGGACGCCGGGGCTGGATCAGCTCCTTTCCGCGCAGCCTAAAGGGGAGGGGGGGGGTGTGTGAGGGGAGGGAGGCGGAGAAGCACGTGCCGCAGCCGCGAACCTGGACCTGCCTTGACGCTCAACCGGACCGCGAAGGACAGAGGCCTCCAGCTGCGTTGTCGGCCTCGGGCGGAGGAGAGCGGCATCTCTCCTCCGCCCCCACCTCGCGTTCATCCCAACAGGTAAATGAGGTTTGGCTTGGCCGTCCCGCGGGGCCGAGCCAATCAATACCCACCGGCTCCCTTTGCCTCTGGACTTCAAGAACGACACGCGCGGTCGCTCACCTCCCTTTTGCGGACCTTCCTTTTCCCCCACCCCCACCCCCTTTCTCCCCTTTCCCCCCCCCCTCCGCCCAGTGCTCGGACGGGCGGATAAATCAAACCCGCGTTGCCTTCGACGGCCTCCCCTCTCCTGGAATCCTCTCCCACCGATCGACCCACCCAAAAACTTTCCCTAAAAGGGGACCACTGGTCAAGGGGGCGTGCAAAAAACTTTCTGCCCGGTGCCTGACACCTTTCTTTCTCCGCTGATTGGATTGCCACGCGTTATGGGGCGGGAAATGCTTGTATAGAAACAGGGGTCCGTGAAGCCTTGCGAAGGGGACATCAAAAGGACCATCAGTCCCACAAATGCACACAAAATGCTTTAGGCTGGGCTTTGGTTTCTGAAGAAGGTCCTATTGGTTCAAGCAGGTGGAGCCTTTTGCTTTGAGAAAGAGAGTTGGGCAAATGTAACAGTAGGCAAGGCCAAAGGGGTAAGAAGAGAACTTCCCCAGAAAACCCATAAGGTTAAAAACCTTTCTCCCTCTTCTTCTTGGAGAACCGGGGTGGGGGGGGGGGGTGTAGGGTACCTAGTTTGAGGAACTGGGTTTCAGAGAGGGGGGAAATGGAACCAAGTCTTGGTTGCCGTTTCTGTAGCCGGATTTCTACACGGTTACCTGAGAGACTAAATGCAGCAACGTTCATCTCAAGCCTGCATCAGTGCAAGAGTTTTGTGTTTTGTTTTTTAAACCTAAGGATTGCTGCTGCAACAGCTAACATCCACACTGGAGAAGAAGGTAACCAGACAGCCCTTGGTGAATGTTCTCTCCTTTCTGAAAACAATGAGGGGAGAAACTCCTTTGAGATTAGCAGAAGGCCACGAATATCTAAAAACAGGGACCTTGTTTGCTAAAGTCGCCAGGTCCCAAACGGCAGAATGATGCAAATTATAGGCTCTTCATCTGTTCAGGCACAAGTAACCAAGAACAGAAGTTGAATTCAAAGCACTAAAGGTTTACTACATGCTGCCTGTGCAGAAGAATCTGAACTACTAAAGCTCAGGCTAAATTGGCGCTAAATAAGGTCAGTGGAATTCACGGGGATGGACATGGAAATGCAACCACTCCAAACAGATGACATCTTTCACTCCACTCTTGAGCTCAACCTGCTCATCTTCTACATCACCCTGGAAAACTGCCCCAAACTAGTCGTTAATGTAGATTTCCACAGCACAGGTGCAGCAGCTCCTTCCTGACCTCATTCCCCCACCCCTCCATTATCCCAGAAGTCAAAATGTATAGGTTTTTTTGAAGACAATTCATTTCTCATCCAGGAAGAGCTGAAGAAGCTTCTTGGATGAGAAGCGAAATGTCTTCAAAGAAAAATCAGAAAGTCCAATTGCCTCTTTAAAAAAAGATGCACCGTTTGGGACAATCATGACCGGGATGACTGAGAATCTCCATCATCAAAATGGATAGATAGCTTCAACATGTTGAAAGACTTGGGAGATGCTGTCTAGGATGAGAAGCACCAATCACTTTTTCAGATTATCTTTAAAACTAAATGATTTTCAACCAGAGGCCTCTCTACCTATTATGTTTTTTGTCCAGGTGCTAAAGCACCTGTTTCCTCCAGAATTAACTCCATGACAGATCTGAGGAGGTCTGAATTAAGTAAGAGTGACTTACTTAATTCATCCATTCATCCAGCTAACATCCATGGTTGAAAATAGATTTGATCTCAAGACTTTGTGTTCTTAGTGCAATCAGAAAAGGATTTTCACTAAATTCATTAAAAGAAATATTGGAACACCTGGGAGGGAAAGGATGTAAAATATATACCTAGGGTGGAAGTTCACGAGATCCATCACAAGGTTGATCACTTGAAGCGACCCACACTTGATCCACCACAAGACTGTCACCTGACATGACCTCCCCATCACCAGCCCTACTGGCCACACAAAGCCCTTATAATCAGAAGGACGTTGACACTGACCTCCCCTAAATTCCACTGAAAATGTTACCTGCCTGGTAATGAAACATTCAGAAACCAACTCCCAAGCTCAGAGAACAAACCTCCACCCTTATCCTACACCAGAGCTTCAGATATTTGCCATGATCACAAACACCTAGATTTAGCTACAAAGCATCTTTGCAAGCCACTGAGGTTGAATGCTCACAAGTTGCTAAGCCACCAATAATTTGCTGTAATTAGACAGTGGCTTTGGTGCAATGTATTAACACAGTACTTGTAGTCAATTTCTCTAAACCAAATTTTGTATTTTCCTGAACCCTGTATAATGAGAGAATGTGCGCATTTTCTTCTGATTCCCTCGTCTTAAGAACATCCATGTTAGATGGATCCCACAAGCTGCCTCTGCAGTTATGCAGAGATTCATATTCTTCAGAACCATTTTTCCCCTACATTTGTTTTCTGCATAGTCCCATTTCTGCAATAAAAAGGCCTGCTGGGGTTATAATTTCTTCCAGACCAAAGAAAGAAATTACCTAATTAATGTACTGTTTCTTCCTACCAAACAGCTTTCCTTATAACCACATGAGCCTTGGTGGACAGACAGCACAATCAGGCCTGGCACCAATGTGTTTCTGCATGTTCCCCACAACACTGCCTCTGCCTCCTCCCCCCCTCCTCATGATGAAGACAGCTTTAAGTCATCCTTAGCTGGACTGGGATTAAAGAATTGCTTTTCCCCTTAAGCTGAGAACGTGCAGGTGTATAAAATCTACATTGTATATAAAGGCAGGTGGCATCATAGTGGGGGCTTCCTAGATGAGACTGGGTGATGCTGGTGTATCTCCTCTTCTCCAGTCCTTTGACAGCTTCATCAGCTCCCTTTTCAGCTGTTGCCGAAAGAGCCAAACATACTATCATAGCAGTCTATTAGGATGACAAGGTTAATCACACCAAACTTGATTGCAAGAAATACGACTTCAGCAACAGAGTAGTCAATGTCTGGAATACTCTACCTGACTCTGTGGTTTCTACCCCGAAAACTTTAACCTTAGACTGTCTACTATTGACTTCACCCCTTTCCTAAGGAGTCTGTAGGGGGCGTGCATAAGTGCACCAACGTGTCTACCATCCCTGCCCTATTGTTTCTTTTATTTTTTTTATTTTTCTTATATGTATCCATGTATTTATATCTGTGTTTTTACTTATACCTATTATCTTGTAAACAATTGACATACATACATACATACATACATACATACATACATACATACATACATAAAAGATGACAGTCTATATAGCCAGGGCTGCATTAGGCACATCTGTTTCCCCATCAGCCAGTGGTGTACAAGAAGGGGGAAAGCAACCATACCAGAGTAATAATCAGCTAATTGTTTTACTTATCATATGCCGCACATGCAAAACCAGAACAGGACTATTCAAGAGTGAGTTAGAAGAGATGCAAGAGAGACACAGATTTCATGGAGTATAATTTCTGCCAATTTAAGGATAAGAGGTCGTGTGTTTTTTTAAACTCAGCAGTGGGAAAAGGCTCTGGGTATTCTCTTGTCTTAAGTGGTTCTGCAGATGCTGTCATTGCTTAAGTGTGAAAATCTACCTCTAGTAAATTAAGTTGGGAAACCACCTAGTTCTGGTCAATGAATCAATAAAAACCTTGGTAAATAATAACATTGCCAGTATTTGTACAGTATTCCCTGCATCTTTCCATTAAAAATAGAATCTATTTCCAAATGGATAGCGAGCCATAACAGTCTGCTGTTGCAAAAACAAACAAACTCCAGAGGCTTCAGGCATTTAATAACCAAGAAATGTATTAAGATGTAATTTTTTTAATGAAGGAAGTTCAGCTCATCTGACCTCATTGTTTGCAATGTCCTCTTACTCGATTAGCTGAAGATAATATTTTATGTATCTGATGGACTATAATCCACAAAGATTATTTATCATATGCTTTAACAAATTTCCATTCAAGAAGCTTTCTCAGGATTTGCTTTAAAATGAGAATGTTTCTCAGACTTTCATTTGGATTACTTTGATCCAAATGCATTAATATGTTTTAAACTTGGCTCATGTTTGTAACACAGCTCTAAGCATCCATTTTGTGCCTATACATACTTGCAATCAACATTTAGCTGTCACAGATTTGAGATTGGTTTAATAAATGCACAAGCTCATCTCTCTTTACTAAAAGTTTCCTATTTTATTTTTTAAATCTGGACACAAACAGGTTTTAACCCCTTTCTTAGAGGCTAGCGGCTAACTGGTTGCACTATGACACTCTGGATTATTGAGCACAGACACAGATTCTGAAGATTTTTTTGTTGCTGCAGAAATTTGGCAACCCGCTTTTCTATTGTTTTAGGTTTTGTCCAACAGCAGCATTTTAAAAAGAAGCTGTATGTAAACCTGCTAAATAATCTTGGTTTTTAAAAACAGACAGAGAGATAGATAGATTAGAGAGAGGGAGAGACAGAGACAGAGAGGATGGGATGGGATGGGATGGGATGATAGACAGACATTAACTTAGAACTGCCTAATTTTTGATCCTGGCTCATTAAACAGTTGTTTAACCTTGGTACAGCTAGAGATGGATAAAAAAGAATCTCCTACAGTTTAGAAATAGTTGTATGGCAAATTATACAAGAGAATAAAGAATTATTTTGTATTTCCTAGTTGTGTTTCTACCCTTAGAAGCAAAGCTAAGCACAAGTTGAAGGAATGCAGGCATTCCATGGAGACAAGACTGTATGCTATAATACAGATTCAAGAGACCCTCACCCAAAATCAAAAGAGGGTTCATAATTACTATTTGTGCAATCAACTGGGTTTTTTTTCCCCTAGCTGGAGAAAAGAGATTTTTGTCCTGTGTTTTGTGAGTCATCTCATCCAGTACTGAATATTTGGCCTGGTTTGATTCATTAGATTGGCCAAGCTACATCTTAGGCTTTGGTCTTCCATCCTTTTTGCATCTTGTTCACAGTAAGATCAGTGTGGCTGCAGTGCTCAGTATAACCCAATTTCTGCTGAGGGGGAAAAGTTGAACCCATGAGACAAAAGACCAGCTTAACACATGCAGTGGAAACACAGGGGGCTTTAAATTCAGATTAGGTAGAGGACTGTCTCTAAAAGATATGGAGTCTGCCAGAAACAATTTAATAAAAAAAACTCTCAAGATAATGAAGCTGTGAAGGGAAAGCTAATTTGGCACATCTGCAAGGCACCAAGCTCAAATAAATTGAATCAGAAGACGATCTGAAACGCCTTCCTAATAAAGCATATATTTGCGATGTTTTGGTATTTATAAAGCATCTCTATTCATCTCTCCCCAACCTAAATTTTCTCAATACTTATAGCCAGTGGTGGGATTCAGCCAATTCGCACTAATTGTTAACTTTCTGAGCAGCTTGTTGAACTGGTTGTTGGAAGAAATCATTAGGGCAGAGAACTGGTTGTTAAATTATTTGAATCCCACCACTGCTTATAGCTACTTTTATTGAGCACTTATTGAGAGACAGGCTTAGAGGTTTATTGAAAAAATATATCAAGAACTTGGTGAATACATGTAATCGGGGATATTTCCTGGATCACAGTTTAATTTTCTGCCCCTCTACATTTATTTCAATCTCCAGAAAGAAGAGACTAGCCATGATCCATTCTCAGTATGAGGATTCTGGTTTGGCATCTGGCATGATCTTGTCCTGTCAAAAGGTTGATTCTTACAATGGAAAAGTCAAGAGGTCTGCATTCATCTGAATGGCCCAAGAAGGTGGTGGGATTGAAATATTTTTACTACTGGTTCTGTGGGTGTGGTTTGGTGGATGTGGCTTGGTGGGCATGGCAGAGGAAGAATACTGAAAAAAAAAAAACCTTCCCTCACTACAGGGGGAAGATTACTGCAAAATCCTCCCTTCCCACCCCAGTAACCTGTTTCCAGCCCGGTTCACCTGTGCAGGGCACCAAAAAAAACCCAGTTGATCAGCTGGGACTCAAGAGGCAGAGAAGAGATGGGGGTGGGGCCAGTCAGAGATGGTTTTCCAAACTACTCAAAATTTCCTCGACCGGTTCTCCAGAACTGATCAGAACCTGCTGAATCCCACCTCTGGATTGAACTGAGGCAATCTTTCAAGAAATCCATCACTAGGAATTAAGTTGAGCTGCTGCAATCAATGCTACTGATTACCTTGCCAGAAAATGCTATCTTAGTGAAAAAGCCACCTACTGGCTTCAGCACTGCACTACTGCTAGATCTGACCTTAATCTTTCCCTCTTGTTCCCTGCTCAGCCAATGCAGGCAGAATACTAAACTAGTGACATACTAGATCACCTCCAGCAGCAGAAGGATATTCAGTGTTGGACGGCCCTGGTTCTCTTGCACCAGCTTCAAGAGTATATGAAAAGTTATGTTAAGCATGACCCTACCTTTCAAAACAATACTGTTGGGTCCTGTTTACATCCCCTCATTCCATGTGCCTTGTTAATGTCTATTAGAGCTACAAAAATCTGAAGAACCACAAGATGGCACCCAAGAAATACTTGTGTCTCTTCTGTGTCACGTAGTGGTTGTCCAGATTTGTGCAGTTCAGATCTGGTAACCTGAATTAAATCAGATTTTTTTTAAAAAAACATTATTGAACATGCCTTGGCACCCTGATATTCACATAATGAATATCTCAATCTATAAAGATAGGTTCATTCACTGTACTAAGTGAAAAACAAGAAAAACAAATCAATTATGGCTCAGTATTGTGCGTGAAACAGGCTATACTTATATCAGCAAAATCAACAAATAGCATGCATGAACATGAAAACAGGCACCCTGGAATATTTAGGCAGATAGTCCTCTTTTAGTGACCACAGCTTGAACCAGCAATTTAGTCCTTAAGCAAAGTAGCCACTAAATGAAAATGAATGAATGAATGAATGAATTTGTTTGTTTGTTTATTTCCCACCTTTATTATTTTTACAAATAACTCAAGGCGGCAAACATATCCAACACACTCTCCTCCTCCTATTTCCCCAGTTTTCCTTTGCTTTATACAACTACAAAGGGGGTAAATATGAGGATTATCCATAAAGGTATTTTTTTTATTACCATTGTAACTGAATGGCCATTAAACAAGGCAGTTGATAAACAAGGACTACCTGTACCTTCTCATCTTACAGATTAATGCAGCTGGGAAAGATAATAGAAGTCCATTCAGTTCAACCTTGTTCAATGTCTGAATCAGTACAACTTTTCTGTCAGATGATCCTCCGGATCTTGAGTGAAGGAAACTCACCACCATCTTCAGCCAAGGACCACTGTATATCTCCTGCTCTATGACAATCCTAGGAAGTTACTCTAGTATCAGGAGGAAATCATGTCACTCATCCAGGATATGGGAGAGCTCAATGGGTCAGTCCAGTGGTGGGATTCAAAATTTTTTACTACTGGTTCTCTGGGCTTGGTGGCCATGGCATGGCTTGGTAGGCAGGGCAGGGGAAGGATACTGTAAACTCTCCATTCCCTCCCCACCCCACTAACCTGCTTTCCAGATCCATTCTCCTGTGCAGGCCAACAAAAGAAGACCCAGCTGGAACTCGGGAGGTAGAGAATAGATGAGGGTCGGGCCAGTCAGAGGTAGTATTTGCCGGTTCTCCAAACTACTCAAAATTTCCACTACTGGTTCTCCAGAATGTGTCAGCACCTGATGAATACCACCTCTGGGTCAGTCCCATTCAGATTTTGAGCCCCCCAAAGTCAAATTTCTACTAGCCCCTTCTGTGCATGTTCTGCACTATCACACAACAAAGGCCCTGATTGCCACACACTGTAACCATCTCCTTGGTATTATGCAGACTTCAAAATGCGTCGCAGCTCACTAACAAATGCGTCAGTAAAATTAAGCAAAGAGGAAAGAAAAATTGCTTCTGTGGTTTAAACTACGACAAGTCAGAAGGAATTTGGCCAAGGTGCCAAACCTCCCCGCCCCTCAAGAAATGTGTTTACTATGTATTAAAATAAAAAAAAGCTATTAATGGTAGCAATGATGATTGAGATAATAACAATAACAACAGCCATAAAAGTGCTTAGCTAATAGTGTTTTTAACAGAGCAGAGTCACAGCTTCAGCCTGACCTCACCTCCAGAAACACTTGGCTAATGACTCTGCCAGGCACTTTAATCAGGAAAATGCCATTGTGGGCTCACGCAGCCATTGCTCAAGAATTCATCGGCAAGTCCCCTCCTCCCTTGTCAGCCCTGGTCCATTTGCTTTATTGTCTCCAGAGAGCTCAGGCCCAACTAATTTAATTGTGCACTCTGACCAAGGATACCCAGCAGTCCTCTGGCTTCAGTGGGGCCGGGGGAGGAGGGGGAGAGTGAGGGAAGAGCTCCTTTAAGCTCTTGCTTATTTCTGGGGCTGCTGCCTAAGGCTTTCAAGCTGAGTTCCCCCTTTCACTAAATACATAAATTGAACATGGCTGCGAGGTGACCAAATAAATGTTATTAAGGTTCATCCCAAGAAAAAGGCCCACATTTATTGGGGGTAATGAGCAAATGGTGTAGGGTTTCCTGCTTTGGGGCAGGGGGTTGGACAAGATGACCTGCAAGGTCCCTTCCAACTCTATTAATCTGATTACTAGAAACCAGATGAGGAGAAAGGATGTCTGAAAGTGTTGCCTGATGTGGTCAAGATCACCTGGTTGCTCCATGGGAAAGAGGTCTTGGACAACCATTTACAAGGCAGTGCAGAGGAATTTGTTGAACACCTGACTGATAAAACTACTTGGATCCATTCTCAATATGAGTCCATGCATGGAGCAGGCCCATTGGAGATGCCTGGATGATGGACTTGCCAGACTGTCTGGGAACAGTTTGATCCTGTTGGACCTGAGGAAGTGGACAGGATCCTTGGGAAGGCAATTACCTGCTTATTAGACACAGATTTCCTGGCACGACTAACCGATCTCCAAATAATATCAAACAGCAGGGTCGAGCTGTCATCTGGATTTTTTATTATCCCTAGGGCCTTGAGGAAAACTACTATTCATATCAAGAATGTTGTAGGAAATTTAAATACCCTGGGTTTGCTATGATTCTCTGTTAAGTAGGGAAAGGAATGGGTCTTTGTGGCCAGGTAGGCAAAGAATATGATGGCATTCTTTCTTTCTGCAGCAGGATTAGGGAATCTTTGACCTTCCAGAACTTAAAAGCTGGATCACAACTCTCAGCAGTTCATCCAATATATGGCCAATCATCAGAAATGCTGGAACCTCTGGATCAGCCAATCTGGAGAGTCATAAATTCTCTGTCCTTAGTGCAGAACCTCATATGTACCAAGTTTGTCTCAACTACTCACATATTTTATTTCCCACAGTTTTTGCCTAGTATGACAAGCAGAAGAACAGAACAATGCAAAGTTAGAAAAGCAAGCCTTTTCTAACATTCCCAGTTCCTCTCCTGTTTGTTAGAGTCCATACCAGAGATGGTATTCAGCAGGTTCTGACCAGTTCTGGAGAACCGGTAGCGGAAATTTTGAGTAGTTTGGAGAACCGGCAAATCCCACCTCTGACTGGAGATTTTACAGTATCCTTCCCCTGCCACGCCCACCAAGCCCCGTCCACAGAACCGGTAGTAAAAAAAATTGAATCCCATCACTGGTCCATACCAACTTGATGGGGACATAATCAACTTGCTACTAGATGTGTGTGAGAAAAAGAGGTAATTTGTTACATATTTACCTCTAGAACCCGAGAAATATAACTTTAGAATAAAAGTGACAGAAAAAGCAAGTTGGAATCCATTGTTGGATTTCTTAATGTTTTGCTATGAATCAGCAAGAGATTCTAATTTTCAATGGCTTAATGATAGCAACAACAGAAGAAACTTTTTAAAAAAGTAATTTCAGACTTCTGAAATTATTTCAGTTTGATAGAATAAAAGGAAGGTGTGGATATTTGAAAAAAATCTGGAGCCAAAAATACATCTGGCAGAAAGCTGTATATTTCTGCTCTGCATCAAGACATGGCTTGTTTCACTCTAGTGATTAAATGGACCATAGTCATCTGGTTCACATGTATTTGTAAACTGTAAACCTACATTACAAATAGAGATGATGAAAAGCCCATGTTATAGTGTTTAATGTCTTAATCTACCGTTGTGTATTAGGTGTTTAATGTTTTAATCCACCATTATAATTATGTGAGTTCATTTCCTGGCTCAGGTCAATGATGCGGGTTCTAGCATACAATTGAAGTAGACCTGCAAGCCTGACTATCTCTGACAAAAAGCAGAATCAAAAGGATGAGACGGAGAATCTTTAGGCATCAGAAAACACCAAGGAATAGACATTACATGCTCCATACTTACCTGTTCTTTATTCCCTGCTTGTTCAACGTCAGCACAGCACAGCTTAAGGTTTTTTTACACACAAAAAAAACATAGTCACCGAAGCGGTAGTAATACCAGTTGAATCCTACCCAAGGGTAGGATTCTACCAGTTTGTATCTATTCTCTAGAAGCAGTTGTTAACATTCTAAGCAGTTTGGAGAATCGGTTGTTAGAAGAAATTACTGGCCTAATCCTGTAAGGAAGGCAGGAAGGAAACATTCTGGTGTTGCTTACAGAAACTGCCTCTCCATTAACCCTTATTACATTCTTGGCAGGATGAGACTTCCTGTCTCAGAAACCTCTCTGGATTTTTTTCCCCCTCCTTTGCTGGTACTTTGCTTGTGTGGAGTGACCATTCAAAGTTACAATGGCACTGAAAAAAGTGACTTATGACCATTTTTCACATTTACGACTGTTGCAGCATCCCACAGTCATGAGAGGCCAGGCAAGGAGATGCATGTCTCTATGTGAGTGATATTGAGTTGGTCACACCCAGCCAATAACATAACCACTGTTATGTATGGAACTTGGTAGGCTCCAAGTTCCCTATTCTGATTGGCTGAAAAGGCCCTTCTTAGATTGGCCATTAGAGAACCAATCTGATTGGCCCGCCAACGGCGGGAACACTTAAAGTGGTGTCATTGGCCACAAGCCATGAGCAAGCCGCTATATAAAGGGCTGCTGTGGCTTCGGCTCTTGTTCCGTTACCATTGCTTTACTGAATTAAATAAAGAGTTTGTTGTTGGAACCCCAGTCTCGTGCAACTTATTTCCAGATGGAACACTGGCGACGAAGGTGGGATTGTCGTAGAAGAACGAGACCAAAGCACACAGCAATCTGAACTGAGCAAGAGAGATGGCAGATAACTACACGCCACCTGCACCATTCAATCCTGATGAGGAGCATTGGGAGTCGTATATCAATCATTTTCTTCTGTTTTTGGAAAGCAACAAACTGCAGGAAATATCTGACCAAAGGAAGAGGGCTGTCTTCCTTACACACTGCAGACCAGCCGACTTTAAAATGGTGAAGGCGCTGGCTAAACCAAGAGATGTCAAACAGATGACTTGGCCCGAGCTGAACAGAATGCTCATAGCACATTACGCACCTGTGGTTTCCAACTTGACAAAAAGACACAAATTCTACAAGAGAGACCAGAAAGAAGATGAAACTGTCAGAGATTTTGTAGCAGCCCAGAGACACATCGGAGGAGCCTGTGAGTTCCAGAACATGGACGAGGCCATGAGGGACCATGTGGTCCTCGGTTTGAAAGACACTACACTACAGAGTAAGCTGCTGAATAGACTAAACATAACCGTGCCAAGGCTATTGCAGAAGCAACCACCACCGAAGCAGCAAAGAAATCCACAGCCACCATGCGCCAAATGAATGTGATTCCAGATCCGCCAAACCAAGCCAGAGAGAAGAAGACAGAGGGAAGCAAGAAACAGCCCACAGTGACCGCCCACTACGAAGATCTTGAATCCCGTAGTGACACGGATGATGAAAATGAAGATGTCTATAGACTTCAATCAGACAAGAAATGGTGGGAAAAGAGAAGAAACAGGAGGGAGTTTCAGTGTGCGAGATGCGGGGGCAACCACCTGCAAGCTGAATGCAGGTTCCTCGATTCAATCTGTAGGGCTTGTAACAAACGGGGGCACATCGAAAGGGTCTGCCGAAACAAAAAGAACTATAGTCCTAAAAGATGTGGCAGCATCCCCCCCCCCTCCAGACATGAAGAGAGAGAAGCCGGAAGCAGATGGAACTGAAGCAAAAGAACCAGTGACAGGAAACACAC
This sequence comes from Laticauda colubrina, assembly GCA_015471245.1. Taxonomy (NCBI): domain Eukaryota; kingdom Metazoa; phylum Chordata; class Lepidosauria; order Squamata; family Elapidae; genus Laticauda; species Laticauda colubrina. The sequence continues at coordinate 25,951,006 of BLBF01000032.1, forward strand.
CAGATGATAACCATCGGAAATGCCAGTGCAGAAAATAGGAAAAAGGTCCGGATAGAGGTGAACATCGAAGGGAAGCCCTGTGAGATGGAAGTCGACTCCCGGTCTTTTCTATCTATGGTATCCTGGAATACCATCCGCTGCCTGATACCGGACATTAAACAAAAAGAACCACAAAAACAAAGGCTGATTTTAAAAGACTACCAGGGAAATCGAATCCCGGAAGTGGGCCTTGGACATTTCCTCGTTGAATTTAAAAATCATGCCGAAATCTTGCCTCTGAGTATCGTCGACCGTGATCACCCTAGCCTGCTAGGGATCGAATGGTTCGCGCCCCTGGGAATCGGGATGACCGGGATAAACTGTATTGCTGCAGCCAACTGGGAGGAGAGCCTGCGACAAGAATTCCAAGATATTTTTGATGGGACCCTAGGCAAGTACAAGGGGACCCCAATTTCGTTTAGCCTAGACCTGAAAATAGCCCCCATCCAGTTAAAAGCCAGACACATCCCATTTGCCTTAAAACCAAAAATTGATGAACAATTAAACAAATTAATAACACAAGGGGTGTTAGAGCTAATCGACCATGCCAGGTGGGAAACACCCATCGTGACTCCTGTAAAACCAGATGGGTCAGTGTGCATCTGCAGAGACTATAAGGCAACCTAAACCATGCGCTCCAACAAAGTGCATACCCAGTACCGGTAGTGCAACACTTATTGCACTCCCTAGGGGGAGGAAAATGTTTTGCGAAGGTTGATCTCGCACAGGCATACCAACAGCTACCCGTTGACCTCACTACCGCAGAAGCACAGACTATTGTGACACATAGAGGGGCATTCAAGTGTAACCATCTCCAGTTCGGCATTAGCATTGCCCCAGGCATGTTCCAAAGCCTCATAGAGTGTCTGTTAAACGGAATCAAGGGAGTCGTCCCTTATTTTGATGACGTTCTGCTGTCAGCAAAAAACACCAACCAACTAGAGAGCAGATTAAGGGAAGTTTTAAGAAGATTTAGAGACGCAGGCCTTAAGGTAAAGCGAGAGAAATGTAATCTAGCCACCAACCAGATTGAGTTTCTGGGCTACCTAATAGATGAACAAGGAATACACCTCACTGAAAAAAGATAAAGGCAATCAAAGACGCACCTAGACCTAGGAACAAAACTGACCTTCAAGCATTCCTAGGTCTCAAACTTTTACAATGTGTTCCTGCCCCATAAGGCAACCATAGCAGAACCTTTACATCAGTTGTTAGACAAAAAAATTACCTGGAAATGGGGCCACCGGGAACAAGCAGCATTTCAGGGTATCAAAGACCTGTTAACGTCTAACACCATTTTAATCCAGTATAGCAATACCCTGCCTTTGACAGTCACCTGTGATGCATCACCTTTTGGAATCGGCGCCATCCTGAGCCACAAACTACCAGATGGCAGAGAGGCACCGGTCACTTTCTATTCAAAAACGCTTTCCAAGTCAGAACGCAATTACAACCAACTCGACTGAGAAGCCCTCACAATCATTGCCGGAGTCAAAAGATTCCATGAGTACCTTTACGGCAGAACTTTTTCAATCATCACTGATCACAAACCCCTGTTAGGAATCCTAGCAGGAAACAAACCAACCCCAAAATTCTGTCACCAAGAATGATGAGGTGGTCTGAATTCCTTGCTGCCTACACCTACACGCTGATTCACCGCCCAGGAAAGACCATCACCCATGCTGATGCCCTGAGCCATTCCCCATTGCCCATCACAGAAGAAGACCCAGCTCCCACCGTCTCCACACTTCAACTCAAGACCTGCCCGAACCTGTCGCTAACCACAGCAGACATCGCGAGAGCTGCAAAAGACCCTTTGACAGCTTGCATCCTGAATTGGGTAGGTAAGGGCTGGCCGGAAGAGAACAAAACTGAGACTTTTAAGCCATTTCGCACCCAACAGACTTAACTGTGAATCGAGAAGGGCTGTATTTTGTGGGGTGACAGGGTGGTGATACCAAACAGACTCCAGGAAGATATTTTGTGCATGTGGCACAAGGGGCACCCGGGCATAGGCAAAATGAAAGCCCTGGCCAGGAGTTAAGTCTGGTGGCCAGGACTGGACAAGGACATTGAACATTGGGTGGCAACATGCCATAACTGTCAAAAATCGAGGCCTACCCCCCCCCCCCAGGCACCAGTTAGGGAATGGGAAACTCCCCGGGGTCCATGGTCTAGACTACATATTGACTTTGCTGGGCTGACAAAAGGCAACACTTTTTTAATAGTTGTGGATGTCAACTCGAACTGGTTAGAAGTCATCCTCATGGCTTCCACAACCACCGAGGCAGTAATGAAACAGCTAGACAAACTTTTCGCCACACATGGACTGCCTGATGTACTGGTGTCAGACAATGGGCTCCAGTTTACCACGTTAGCATTTGAGCAGTATTTAGCTGCCCAAGGCATCCGACATGCTTTAACGGCGCTGGCCCATCCGGCTGCAAACGGCAGGGCTGAACGCATGGTTCGGTACACTAAGGAGGGCCTGGATAGAATGGACAAGGGGGATGTGCAAGAAAAACTAAACCGATTACTAACCCTACAGCATATTACCCCTAGCAGCACAACCAACAAAAGCCCAGCAGAACTCCTAATGGGTAGGAAATTACATTCCTACCTCAACAGACTGCACCTCACTTACACCTGGGATAAACCCCCCGACTCCTCCAGAAAATACCGTGCATTTGAAATAGGCGACTATGTGAAAAACCTCACCGAGGACCCGTTATGGCTTCCAGCCACGATCACCCAGATCACAGGCCCCCGGTTTTACCGACTACTCCTAGACAATGGAAGAGAATGGAAGTGGCACATCGACCAGCTTCGTTCTCGCACCCTTGAACGCAAAAACACAGTGCCAAAAATAAATACCAACCAAAAAACAACCGAGGAGGGAGGGGGAATACAAAATAATAAAAAAGGGAGAGATGAATCTCCCATAACAAGGCAACAAACACTACACAAAGACTCTCAAATAAATCAAAAAGAGCACTCACGGTTAGATGAACCCCAAAAGAGAAGTCCGGGAGCAGGAGAACGAAGCGAGGTCTTCCTGGAAGGAGACAGCCAGGCCAGCTTGATCAACCCGGACAAACCAGGAGGGAGCGGCGGAGCCATCTCAACCGACCCAAGAGACTCAGGCGGGAGCGGCAAGGCTGACTCACCCTTCCAGGAGGTTCCATGGAGAAGGAACAGAGAGACAGCGATCCCGTCCGAACCGCTCGAAGACCACGCTGAGACTGAGCTGCGCAGGTCAACCAGGACTTGAAAAAGCACCACCTACCTGCGTGACTGAACCAAGGGGGGAGGGGTGTGCACATTGGACTGAACCAAGGGGGGAGGGGTGTTATGTATGGAACTTGGTAGGCTCCAAGTTCCCTATTCTGATTGGCCGAAAAGGCTGTTCTCGGATTGACCATTAGAGAACCAATCCGATTGGCCTGCCGGACGGCGGGAACACTTAAAGTGGTGTCATTGGCCACAAGCCACAAGCAAGCTGCTATATAAAGGGCTGCTGCAGCATGGGCTCTTGTTCCGTTACCATTGCTTTACTGAATTAAATAAAGAGTTTGTTGTTGGAACCCGGTCTCGCGCAACTTATTTCCAGACGGAACAACCACCAAGCCATGTCCACCCAGTCATATGACCACCAAGCCATACCCACCAACTAAGCCATGCCTACAGAACCAGTAAAAAATTTGAATCCCAACCCTGTATATAGGTATTCCTTGACTTACCACTACATTTGTACCCAAAATTTCTGTTGCTAAGTGAGACATTTGTTTAGTGATGCCTTCCCATTTTACTACTTGTCTTGCCACAGTTGTTTAAGTGAATTGCTGCAATTGTTAAGTCAGTAACATGGTTGTTAAGCAAATCTGGCTTTCCCATTGACTTGCTTGTCAGAAAATTGCAAAAGGGGATTGTGTGAGCCAGTGGTGGATGTCAATTTTTTTTTACTACGGGTTCTGTGGGCATGGCTTGGTAGGTGTGGCAGGGGAAGGTTACTACCAAATTCCCATTCCCTCCCCACACCACTAATCTGCTTTCCAGCTCCGTTCTCCTGTGCAGGCAACTAAAGAAGACCCTGATCAGCTGAGACTTGGGAGGCAGAGAATAGATGGGGGCGGGGCCAGTCAGAAGTGGCATTTGCTGGTTCTCCGAACTACTCAAAATTTCCACTACTGGTTCTCCAAAACTGTCCAGAACCTGCTGAATATCACCTCAGGTATGAGCCCAAGACATAGCAACAGTCATAAACATGAGCCAATTTCCAAACTCAATTTCCAGAATTAAGATCAGTTGACTGCTGGGACTGCTGCTGCAACAGTTATGTGAAAAATGGTCATAAGTCATTTTTCAGTGCCACTGTAACTTGGAACAGTCACTAAATGAACTGTGGTAACTTGAGGTGCATTTAGGATAAACTGTGGTAACTTGAGGTGCATTTAGGATAGTTGCAGTATCCTGGAGGCATATGATCCTTGTGACTTTCTGACAAGCAAAGTCAATGAGGAAGCCAGATTCACTTAATAACTATCTTACTAACTTACCTGCAGGGATTCACTTAACAACTGGGGCAGGAAAGTTTGTAAAATGGGGAAGAATTCATTTAACAACTGTCCTGCTTAGCAACAGAAATTTTGGGTTCAATTGTGGTCACAATCAAGGACTACCTGTAGTAGAAAGTGCCTGTTGTGTAGACAGAGGATCAAAATAATGCTTGCTTTACAATGTGCCAAATGATGCTCATATCCTGCTTTTTTTAACCATGGATTTGCACAGCACTTCAAGGTACATGGGTAGGCTTACGACCACAGTGCAGCCCCGTGTTCCTGTTGCTAAGTGAAAGAGTTGTTCAGTGAGTTTTGCCCCATTTTACAAAGTTTTTTCCCACAGTTGCTTAAGTTAATTGCTGCAGTTGTTAAAGTAGTAATCTGATTGTTAAGTGAATCTGGCTTCCACATTGACTTTGCTTGTCAGAAGATTACAAAGGAGGATCACATGACTTGGTTCAAATATGAGCCAATCGCTGAGTCTGAATTTTGAACACGTGACTATGGAGATGCTACAACAGTCATAAGTGTGAAAAAACAGTAATTGTGTTGTCAGTACTTTATTGTTCTGCATTCACTTCTACCACTGATATCTATATAACCGGAAGTGTTTCAAATATCAAATAGGAAAAATTAAATGAAGCCTGAGTGTTTATTCCCTTCTTTCCCACCCCCACCCCCATTTTTAATTCCATTACTATCATTATATTTCCAGCATCTCTGCCTGCAATTTGGCAGTTCGAATCCCACCAGGCTCAAGGTTGACTCAGCTTTCCATCCTTCTAAGGTGGGTAAAATGAGGGCCCAGATTGTTGGGGGCAATAGGCTGACTCTGTAAATAGCTTAGAGAGGGCTGTAAAAGCACTGTGAAGCGGTATATAAGTCTAAGTGCTATTGCTATCTCCTCTTTCACTTCCAAGGCTACTCAGGTTTGCATCCATTGCTCTGGATGCTTAGGGAATAGCTTGTCCTAATCCTTCATGTTTAGCTTATCATCACTCTCATTTTAGATTCTGGTTCTGACACAGCAGAAAAACCCTTCTGCAGATGAGCTTTTAGACTGGCTATTGGCAACAATTCCAAGAGCTCTCCTGACTGGGCACCCAACAATGTTGTAATTTAATTAATTAACTCACACACATTGATCTAAGGGGGAGGGGGCAAGAGAGACTTAATCATAAGGAAGTCACAGTTGGAAAGAAACTGTTCAAGATAGCTATGCAGCTTTCATATTTAGTGTGGAACACAAAAGGACAGGAGGGTCATTGCCCTTTCCCACTGAGATTTCAATTGGGGGAAATCTAACACTGCTATGAGATTTGCACAAGAGAGGAAAAAACTTTAAGCTGGAATGCCAAGGGATAATTGGAGTATTTAAGCAACAGCAAGAATTCTTAGTTCTGAATTCAACAGACCTGTTTTCCTTTTGTAATGAAGCAGAGATCTTTGTTGATTTTACATCTTAATCCCCAAACACTCTTCTTTATGAAATGGGATGTAAAACATATAAGCTGAAAATAATCTACTTCTGTAACTTCTGCTGGCAATCCATTTCACTCTGGACCTTTGCTCTTGATAAGCACTGTAGAAGAGAACTTGCCACTTTCCCTGCAAATTAGCCACCACAACAACCTGGATCAGGAAATAGGAAAGTAGCCTCCAAGAATGGCCAGGCCTGCTGCATCTCCTGGTTCTGATATTGAGACTGAATGTACAAGCTGTGATTGAGGAGATACCCTCCTAAAACTGAGAGGAGACAGCATGGATCTTCTTGCAGCTTCCCTTTTCACGTGCAACAGTCTTCTACAAATCCACACTGACCAACTTCGATTCTAAGTTGACAATTTGTGTTACATCCAAACCATCCATTATGGCTTAGAGCAGTGTTTCTCAGTCTTGGCAACTTAAAAGATGTGTGAACTTCAATTCCTGAAATTCTGGTAGTTGAAGTTGACATCTTCAAGCTGTCAAGGTTGAGAAACCCTGCTCTAAGCCCTAATGGATGGTTTAGGCTTAACACAATGTGTCCACTTGGAATCAAAGTTGGTACATCACAATTTATAATTTAGCATGAAATCCAAACCCAACCATTATTACCCATATGCAACTTCTGTTTATTTCCAGTGACTCTTATTCACATGTATAACTTAGAAGCTTTTTTCAAGGTGTCTTTTTACAGGAAGACTTTCCAGCAGAATCAATTTATTGTGCGAAAACCAATTATCCTTCTCATTTATAGTGCTTGGGTTAATTTTTTTCTTACAGTGCTGGACAACTTTTTTTCAAGGAATTCCTGAATAAGCCATGACTTACATACTTCGAAGTTATACATCAAACCATAACATATTACTCTAAGCTTGGGCTTATCCGTGAATAACAGAAAGCCTGAAGACACCAACCTTGCTGCGTATCAGACTCCTTTTCTCCATTCTGCTTTTGGAATTGTTTTATTTTAAACAGAGTCAAAAGGAAGCAGGCATATTGCAAGGCAAAGAATTATATTTGTTTTCAAGGATTCCCTTGGATTCCACATAGAAACTAAAAGTGTTGAGTAGCTGGACTCTGCCTGTCTAGAACAAATAAATCAGACATGGGTACTAAGTGTCATGAATGACAGGAAGCGACTTCAACAATTTGCTTTCCGGTAAATGGGTGTTTCCTGGGTGTTCATTTCTACTGGGGTAGGCGTTTGTGAATGCTTATTCTTTCCATGACAACTATTCTCTTGAGCAATAAAAACTGGTCTCAAAATGTCTGATGACCCCACTTATCCAAAGTGTTTGGGGATGCCTACACTAGTCCACATTCTGATTTAATATGATGCATGAAGCCATTTGATTTCTGCATATGTGAATTGACTACTTTTTAAGTAGTTTACCTCTTCACCGCACATACATTATCTTACAAAATTTTAAAGAACTCTTTTGAGTATTTTTAGGTGTAAGGCCCCAGAGGGGATTTTTGCAGATGCAATTTGTCAAGTCAGAGTGAGAAAAGTGTGTGTGTTTTGGTTTTCTTTCTTTCTTTCTTTCTTTCTTTCTTTCTTTCTTTCTTTCTTTCTTTCTTTCCTTCCTTCCTTCCTTCCTTCCTTCCTTCCTTCTTTCTTTCTTTCTTTCTTTCTTTCTTTCTTTCTTTCTTTCTTTCTTTCTTTCTTTCTCTCTCTTTTTTTGGGTTCAGTTTTTCCCCATGAAGTTTCAAGATACTGTTCTGCATCCGACACACCTTCAAAAACTATAGTACATGGAGTCTTTTCCCTCTTCACCATCTTTTACATAAGGTCAAGAAATTACATAACCATGATAGAAAAAAGAGACTCATGTTGAAAGACTGCTCAAAGGCTGAGTGTTTTCAAAGGGGCTTGGAATATGAAAATAATATCCAATCTGTGTTTTATGTGAGTGCAAGAATGATTATATTCACTATCTAAGCAACCACTAGAGGGCAGCAGTAATCTCTCCATTTTTCATTGTGCAGCTTCATATTCCTGCAGTTGTTCTCTCTTTAATCTCAAATCCTGTCAAATTATTTTGCTTTTTGACAAAAAGAAACTAACTTAAAACAGTATGGATAAAAATAAAATAAAAAGATTTTCCCAATTCACCTAGCTACCTTTGAAAAAGCCCCTTCATAAGTGTAACATCACTTTAAAATAAATTTCAAAAGAAAATGGCAAAATGCAAAGCTTTTGCTAAAATGATAAACATTCCATCTACATAAGAGTTCTTGCTCAAACAGTGATAAAAGATCAAGCCATCCAAGCAGGAATAAAGCTGCAGGAATACAAATGGGGTGGGGGAAATAATGCCCAGAAGTGGACTAAGAGGCCTACCACCTTGGAGTACAACCCATTCAAAGGATGCTTTACTGCCCTCGACTAAAATATCTGGGGCACCTGACTTGGTTGTTAAGGAACAGTCTGGGTATTGGGAACTCTTAACTTTAATTATCATGGCATGCAATCTCTTTCCCCAAAATATCTCCAGACATGGTAAGACAACAAGACCACTGACATTCAAGACACATTAGATTAACTAGGAGATCACTAGATTGAGGAAGATTGGCATTCAAGACACACTAGATTAACTAAGAGGTCACTAGATTGAGGAAGATTGATAAAAAACATGAATAAAAGCTGGAATGGTTTTAGCAGCAGCAGCAAAAACAAAATACCAGAAAAGCGGTTTTGGCTTTTTTCATTATTATCCTTCCCATCACGAGATTTCATACACAGTGTTTCAACAGTTCTATTAAAAAGATTTCATTATACGTTATATTAATTTTTATTCATTCAGCAAACTGAAGTAGAAAAGATGGGACAGAAATATTGTAAGCTCGTTTATAAGTTAAAGTCAGTTTAATAAAATCCTGTAACTTTTAGTAAACAGAATGACCATCTCATTAGTTGGATTCATACAATGTGCTAAGTCAAAATCACAACTACAATTACAATGCAGTGTGGGAACTGCATCATTAATTTCACAACTGTGTTTTGAAACTGAGGAACTTTTGGGCTGCACAAAATTTTAAGATACTATGGTATGTGCACTATAGTTATCTGAAGGATTGTCTCATGCTGGTCAAATCTACCTGATCCACCTGAATGTGGAGGCAAGGAATGTTGTGGGTCCCATCCCCTGGGAGATAACACCTGGATCTCCCTATGGCTCTATCTCTGGAACATCATTCCCCCAGAGATTAGACTGGCCCCAACTCTCTTTAGGAAGGCACTGAAGATCTGGTTCTGCCAGTGGGCCTGGGGAACCCAAAGTGAGATGGAGCCCATTAAATGGCTTGTGTGATATGTTGTCATATCATCTGCCATCATCAGGCTTCTGTATGGAATTTGTATGTGGGTCAGGCTATCACAGGCGTTGGTTTTAAAATTGAGGCTAGCCTATTGTTGTGCCAGCATGTTTTTTTCTACATCCTGATTGGTTGGGAGTCTTGGTCTGTGTTTATTGGACTTGGAGTTTGCTTGATTGGTGTTTCTGGTTTCTTCTGTCTGTTTTGTGGCTTTGATTGGCTGGCAACATTGTGTTCCTGTATTGGAGGCTTTCAGTGCAGCTTGGCTTCACGTGAAAGGACGGCTATTATCAGGAAGCTAGGTTTCATCCGGGTGCCTGGTTGGGGTATGTTTGAGCTGGAGGTATCATGGGGAGTCTGTTTGTGCCCAGGTGTTTGCCTGGCTTGTGTTGTGGAGAACTTTCTATTTGAGAGTGCAGGCTTCCAAATGATTGACAGTCTGGTGGAATCATCTCTTCTATTCATGCT
>BLBF01000032.1:25965874-26026022 GCA_015471245.1 Laticauda colubrina
TATTCATGTAAGCCACCTTGAGTTGCCATGTGTGCGAATAAGCAGCAATATAAATTTTCTAAATAAATAAATAGTATCTTCTTGGGGTCATCCAACCATCATTGCACTAATAGAAACATCTGCAAACTTCACTTCAACAATAGTTGGGTGATGTCGTGAAGAAGCTGTAAGTTAAAAGGATAGAAAAGACTTCAGTGTGTACCATTGGCTTCTATGCTGTGGCCATTATCAGAAGTGCTTATCCATCTTTACTGAAAGATATCAAAACACCTTCAGTGCTGGTGCAAGGCTGTGGCATGTAAGCAGTGTTTGTATACTGTTGATTGCTGAGCTTCGAATTCATTTTAAAGCTGGATTTCAAAGTCTGTGGTGATGTGGGAGAGAGGAGATGCTTCCAGGTAAAATGAAATATTGTACTTTCTCTGATTTGTAACAGCTTTTTACAGAAGAGACTTGAGAATATAATATTCTACTTGGAGCCCTCCCTTGTAATCGCAACTTCTCAGGGAAAACCTATTGAGGAAGAAGATAGCTACACATTGCTTTTGATAGGTCATACCAGGTGTCTTCTGCCCAGAAACAATTTGGTAACATCCCTTCTCTTTCATCTTCATGATGGCAGCAAAAACGTATCGGCTAAGAGTATGCAAAAATGTTAGATCAGGCTGTTGGGAACATCTTAAGAAGATAGCAAACTCCAATTAATGATAGGTATCCAGGATCACCATTATATGTTCCTTCTGTTTTTTATCACTTTGCAATTTTAAGCACACGTTCGCGGATAATCTATTTGTATAAAATGGAAATAGGTTCTTACTACTCATTTCTGAAAATTGGGTAATGTGGCATCATTTAGTCTGGCAATTATCCTCACTGATTCCCTCCAGAAGGAGGGGAACCTTTTTCCTCCCTCCCCTCCTTGGTCTTCTTTTCTCCACACATAGTATAGATGTGAGAATGAAACAGAAAAGAATTTCAACTGAAACAGTTCCAGAACAAAAATATACACATAAAACCTCTTTAAAGATTGTGACATGAAGTGTGAAAAGGCGAGATGTGTTGGCAGGGTAGATTGAGCTGTTTTATCAAAAGGTTTGTGAGACTTTTTATCTCTTCTCTGGATGACCACCAGACAATGGAGGAGTGTGGGAGTGGTGTGATGAAGGAGATCAGAGTCAAGGTGCTGTTGACAGGGAACAGCTGGCCTTTTCCTACAAATTGACTGGACCTTCCACAGAAAAAAATCCCATTTTCATGGGAAAATATTAGCTTCCTGGCCTGAACTCCCCTGGAATACAGCTTCCACCACCCAACATCAGCCAAGCGGCCTGGGGTAATGAAAATTGTAGATCCAGCCTGGGGAAAGACTGCCTACAATTACAAACCCAGTTATCCATACTAGCTACAATAGGTGCTCAAATCACACCATGAAAGCAAATGGATGAGGGGTAGTTTTTCTGGGCAGAGCTAGGGAAACTGCAACCTGAAAGATTACTGGCATAGGCAGTAATCCCAGTAACAGGCTTTTCTAACAGCCATGGGGTTTTCTATCCCACAAGGAGAAGACAAGAAGGAAAAATGCTCTTTAAGAAAGAAAAACCAAGTATTGTTGCCTGAAGCAGAATAGGTGACATTTGCAAATAAAATAAAATGAAATGCATTGCTATTATCAAAGATCAGTAATATGGAGCCCAGGGGTTCATTAGTCCCTTCCTGTATGATGTTCTCTGCAGGTCATTAAAAACCTGGCTGTTCTCCCAGGCCTTAGGAAATGACATTTGTGGGACATGATTGACTGTTATTTAGTCTGCCTGGTCACTTCTTTCTTCTATTCCTATTTTAAGTACAAGCCACCCTGAGTCATTCTGGAGTCAAGTGGCTTCTAAATCTACTTAATAAACATCTGCTATATAAATGTCCATATTTATGTATGGATTTATTTATTACATTTATATTCTCCCAATCCAGACCTTGCAATCCGCGGCAGATAACGATACATTTAGATAGTCAGGTAGGCTTAGGCCCAAAATTGAGCCTAAAATTTGAATTTCTAAGTGAAAAATTTGTTAATTGAGTTTTGCCCCCATTTTATGACTTTTTCTTACCACATTTACAAAGTGAATCACTGCAGTTATTAAGTTAGTAACCTGGCTGTTAAGTGAATCTGGCTTTCCCATTGACTTTGCTTGATAGAAGGTCGCAAAAGGGAATTGCATGACCCCCCCCCCTCCCAGACACTGCAGCCATCATAAAGATGAACCAGTTGTAATGTAAATCACATGACCCTGGGGATGCTGCAATGGTCATAAGTGTTAAAAATAGCCGTAAGTCATTTTTTTCAGTGCCGTTCAGTGGTGGGATTCAAACATTTTACTACTGGTTCTGTGGGTGGCTTGGTGGGAGTGGCTTGGTGGGAGTGGCAGAGAAAAGATATTGCAAAATCCCCATTCCCACCCTACTCCTGGGGGAAGTTACTGCAAAATCCTATTCCGTCCCCACCCGACTAACCTGCTTTCCAGATCCGTTCTCCTGTGCAGGGCAACAAAAGAAGACCCAGCCAATCAGCTGGGACTCAGGAGGCAAAGAATAGAAGGGGCGGGGCCAGTCAGAGGCAGTATTTGCCAGTTCTCCAAACTACTCAAAATTTCCGCTACTAGTTCTCCAGAACTGGTCAGAACCTGCTGAATACCACCTCTGGTGCCATTGCAACTTCGAACAGTCACTAAACCATAAGCCAAGGACTACTTGTTCTAGATACAACAATTAGAATGTTCCTTCTGGAATGTAAATTGATCAAACAAGGAATTAATATCACAAAGATGTCTACCTCAAAAAGCACAGTATGCAACACAGCAGTTCTGAGATTTTAACAGCTGCCTCACAGACTTTCAAAGAGCTGCTTTCTCTGGCACGCAGATGTCAGCATTGGGAAAGGCCGCAGTTTGCATTCCTTTTTTGTCCTGCAGCTGCTAAGGCTCAGAGCCTTTGTTGGGAAGGAAGTGACAACGTACAGTTATTACACAACCCAAAGTTTTTGTTCCCTCTCTCTGCCATCAACAAATCTCGCAGGTGCCGTAATGTTAATCTGACAAATCATAGCGGAATTGCCTTGTCACAATCCATTTGAAAACCGATAGGGTTGGGGAGTAGTAAATCACCTGCAAATATTAGGAGAGAGATAGACGGAGGTGAACAATGGGAGTAGGTCATCTCTAGGGCCTGGGAAAAAGAAAGGGGGAAAAAAAGGGCCCGCCTTGCCAAACAGGCCTCCAATTCAGGCTGCCGATCCCTCTAGCCTGAGGCTTGTCACTGCTTCTCTCTGCAGAGCACAAGGAAAACAGGCACTAGACCTGTTTGCCTCATTCTTGGATGGTGTCCAGTGGCAACAGCCCCATTCAAAAAGAACTGGGAACAAAAAGTGCAAGAAGGCTCAACCCTGGGAATGGGCGGAACAAGAGCTCTTGGCCAGGACCTTTAAAAAGTCCATCAGTGACAGGAGATAAGGCAATAAGGAGAGAAACAAGAACAAGTGGATATCTAACAGGGAGATCAGAATAGCCCTTTTAATAATATGATGACTCTGACTCACTTAGAACTAAAGAATGTTATCAGGAACATTATGGAAGGGCTTTGCCAAGGCAAAGGTGGGTGAGGAAGAGGGCAGAATGCTAGGATTAAATGTGGGGGGAAAAGACAGCCAAAAGGAAGCTCCTGCATCCAGGGGGTATGACAGATCCCACCAAGAATTGATTCTTTTTCTTGGTCAAGGCCCTGGATTTTAATACCTGGCCTTGCAGGCAGAAATTTTAATATGTGTTCTTTCTGGGTTTAGGATGGATGGTCAGTGCTTGACTTGCTACATTTCTATCTATCACAAGGGGGTAGAATTGTCAAAAGCAAAGTAGATAGTTTTCATTATTGATGCTGCAAGGTGCACTTGACTGCCCAGTGTAGGAAATTATTCTCAAAATATTTATGTTATTAAATATTCTACATCCAAGCTTCAGTAAGCTAGATGAGCATTACATGACCTCAGAGAATAAGAGTTTTTTGCATCCCTTTGCTGGAACTGTTGGTTTATCCAAAAGTTTTTTTTTTTTTTTGCAGCAGATATGATATGCTTATTTAATTCTAATGAAAGGCACATAATCTGGAATTAATTGATATTTTGGAAAGAATTCTGCTGTTTTCCTGTTGTTTAAAGGATATCATGATCGTGACCCACTCAGGCCACGAATCAAATGTTGTTTTTTTCATTTTCACCTTGGATAGATTCCAAATGAAAGGCAATCATTGTAAATATGGCACTTACATAATTTCCTTTCATGCAATCCTGTTCAATCTATTATGACCAGAATTTTCATTTCAAATACAAGTTATTCAAAAAGAAAAACTCTTGTAAGTTTTTCAACAGAACCCCCCCAAAATGCTCACAATAATAATCTCACTTAATGTTATATGCAGACCAGGCATTTCCTTCATAAATTTGTTAATGCATGTATGGTGCACTAATTTGAAGGAGAAAATATTTTGGGAAATAAATAAATCAACTGCATGTTATAGTTTTGACCAATGGACCAGATAAGAATGAACCTATCCTTTAAATCTGATATTCAGAAATAAGAAAGAGCTACAGTGGCACAGTGGTTAAAATGCAGTATTGCAGGCTAACACTGCTGACTACCGATTGCCAGCAGTTCAGCAGTTTGAATCTTGCCTGTTCAAGATTGATTCAGCCTTCCAACCTTTCAAGATCAGTAAAATGAGGACCCAGATCATTGGAGGCAATATGCTGACTCTGCAAACTGCTTAGAGAGAATTGGAAAGCACTGTGAAGTGGTATATAAGTCTCTTGCTATTGCTAAGGAACCAGCATGTAAAATCATCTTCTGTGAGATCTACATGCATCAATCTACTATTAAAAGAATAGTTGGGCTTTTAATAAGCCAACCTAAAAATTGTTAACCCTCCATGCAAATTGAAGTGCCTTCTTTGTTTCATAAGATTTGACCAATGTGAAAATGATTCATTGGCCAGGTATAATTTCTCACTCTTTAGCTTATTTATCATAAAACTGAAAATGAATTTACTAAGGCCACTTCTTTATATCTTATAACTGCAGCCACTTGGGTGATCTTGAAATAGTCCTTATTCTTTGGGAGCACAGGGATTTGGGATCTAAGTAGCTTGTGCATCCATCCCAGAATTTTCTATTATTAGTGATGTTAACCAAAATGTAGAACAAGCAAGTTGATGAGACATTAAAACATGTTGGTAAGAAATAAGTGCTGGAGATTTAAAGAAAAAATCTATTTCTATCTGTATTACATTTATCAAAATTTACAAAGCTTTATATAAATAGTTGGCCATTCAACCAACCTTCACTATTACTCTGCTTCTTCCTCACGATACAGGAGAGAATCATTAAGTTATAACTGTCCTCCAGTGAAGAAGCTTAAAAAATCCTTTCCTGGTCTGGTAGCAGTAGTAATTCTTGAATAGATTAAAAGTGCCCTCCCCACATCCCTCTAAAATAGTCCTGTCAATATAACTTTCACACTTTGGACTGGAGAAAGATGAAACTAAGGAATGACTTGTCCAAGCTCACCTTGGGGACTCTAAATCGTTAGGATGCATCATTCTTGTCAAAGAGGTGCATTCTACCACCCCATCAAGACCTTCCATTTGGACACCAAGAGATTCACCTGAAATGCAGGTGAAAATCAATGTCTTGATCTGCAATATCTTCAGCCTGGAAATGAAGGCTCACTAAATATAGCTGGAAATCTTGGTAAATAAGATGTGCAATTTTCTAGGAAATCAGTTGTGAATGGACCAGATGCACAGGATCTTGGAAAGCCTGAGGAAATTAGTGTAAAGACAGTATGTCCAATAGCATAGTGACAGATGCTGTTGCTGGAAATATTCCAGTGCAGGTGTGCAGAAGAAAATTTACTTCTGCTACTAAAAACATGATTTGTCTTTGTAATCCCTAAGATCACTTCTTGAGGCAGCATTTCTGACATAAAAATTCTGGGTGGACATCCTTGTGATGTCAAGACCATAAATCATCTGCTCTATTTAAGAAATAGCACATAGGAGTTTTTGACTGAATATATAGGCTTCAGTTATTTATTATGAGAGCACAGTTATAATGCCATAAAATTAAAGTAATAAAGCAAGGGTCCCCCTGGTTCATAACTCATATTTGCTGTTTTCCTAATTCTTCTCATCACTGAATTCATTCCCATTAAACAAGTATTTTTTACTTAAAAAATAAGTATACTTTAAAAATAAGTATATTTTATCCTTAAGAGAGTCTTCTTTCCAAATCTAAAAAGAACTAAACAGCCCTATAGAAAGAAATATTGCTGATTTTTTGTGCAATACTTGCAGTTTGTAAAGCACTGTGCAAGCTTTTCACATCACCTCTTTTGAGAAGGCCTAATTAGGGAAAATGTTACAGAAGAAAGTCTCATGACAAGAGAATGTTCCTGTATGGGTTGTGCTTATTTCAACACATTTTCTGAGCCCAGGTTCTGAAAAATGCCTGCTGAAGAAGAGCCATTGATCGTTTGCAAAGGGCTACTTTTGCAAGAAGATGTGAGACACCATTGTACTTCCATATGGTCTTCTTTCCCAAAATTTCCAACACACTTTTGGACTCCATTGGAACACCAGCACAGAACATCAGTCTTTCTCTTTGGAATTTAAATAATACATTTCACATCCATTGTGTCACAGATACATAAGAATATGTGCAAGATGGGTGGATGGGGGAGTAGGATGTAAATGAAGTAAATGGAGATTTGTAAGACTGTAAACAGTAGCTGAAGTCCCCACACACTTTTCTTATTTCTTCCATCCCTATTTTTTTCCTTCAAATCTAATATTCTAACTCATAGTCAAGCTATTCCAAAGTATTTTGATGCCTGTGGCAAAGGACAGGATAACATTAAAATTCCTACTTCTGCTTCCATGCGCTAGTCACAGCTGAATGACTGCTGAATTGAATATCAGAGATATATATTGAAACACAATGGAGATTCTTCATTCCAAACAGTTTCTAATCTACCATTTGGAAATGGAGGAAATAAGTCTTATTATTAATAAAAAGAAAACATGCAGAATGAAGGACTGCAGTATCTGAAGATCAGATGGAAAAGTTGCTACAGATTGACACCATTCTGTGGAAAATTCCTGACAGGGCCATGGCTATCTTCCAACATAGTTTCAAAAATATAGCTATCTTAGATACTTTACATATATTTGGAAATAGCAATGTAATACTTCTGAAGACAAACTTGGTTGCTCCACCACCCTCTCAAGTACATTGTGTTTTTTAATTTTCTAACAGTTTCTTCCTTAAAGGATGTTTCTAGGATTTCTAAAAGTTTAATTTTATTTATTTATTTGTGTCCTTTTATTATTTTTACAAATAACTCAAGGGGGTGAAATATTCAACATACTTTCCCCTTCCTATTTTCCCCACAACAACCACCTTGTGAGGTGAACTGGGCTGAGAGAGAGATTGTATCAAAGTCATCCAACTGGCTTTCATGACTTGAATCCATGATTTTCTGCTTTCTAGCCTGGCACCTTAACCACTAAACCAAAACAGTCTAACACTACCCTAATTCTTTCATGGCCCTTTCTAGTGAACTTTGGTCCAAAGTCACTTCTGTTATGCAGTTGCTGGGGTGACTCAGAGCAGTTTGGGGTGGTTTACTTTCTGATGCTGCTACTCTGGGCATCCATTAATCCATCCACTTGATGTATGTGTCTGCCCATCTCATCTGCCAGCAATTCTGGGCAGCTAAATGATAATAATACCAAATTTAATGGTGGTGATGTCAGTAGCAGGTAAAATCCTGGATTTCCCCAGATTATTCATTATGGTAACAATTCTCAAAAATGTTGGTCTCAGAACCTCTTTACATTCTTAAAACACGATTGAGAACTCCATAGAGCCTTAGTTTATGTGGATTATATCTATTGAAATGTACTGTATTCGAAAGTAAAATTAAGACATTTTAGAAGATACAATTATTTGACTTTGTGGATCCTGTGAAAAGGTCTCAAGGACCCTCAGGGGTGCTACACGCTGAGAACCACTGCATTATAGCAACAGCAACACACTTAGACTTATATACCACTTCACAGTGCTTTACAGCCCTCTCTAAGCTGTTTATAGAATCAGCATATTGTCCCCAACAATCTGAGTCCTCATTTTACCCACCGTGGAAGGATGGGAGTCTTGAGCCTGGTGAGATTTGAACTGCCAGATTACAGGTAGCTGACAGTCAGAAGAAGTATCCTGCAGTACTGTACTCTAACCACTGTGCCACCACAGCTTATTATGAAATAAGTATCTTACAATGGTTACTAAAATTGAGTTTACTGAAATTACAGAGGACGGGAGTGCTGGCCTTTAAAAAAATGTACCATTCAAAATTCATGACGAATCTAGATCATGCAAGTTATAAGTTGGAGTAAATAGACAGTCCAGTTTGAGAGGCAGATGACTTACATTTAACCATTTGCATTGGGTCAGTCTGAGATGAAAAGTCCCACAATCTTTCCTGGAAAATGGGAACAGGAAGGGAGTTCCCTTTATTTCTGAAGTCAGAGAGGAGAAGAAAGCTATAGAAGCTGTAAAATGTAGCAGGCTTGGGTCCAAGCCAACTCTCTTGTCAATAGCAGCTTATTTAATGCAAAAAAGAGGAAGAAATTATCTTGATTTATATCATTTCTCATCACTGCTAACACGTTTGGTGCAAGGAAAAAATGCTGACTCGTGAAACAGCAATCTGGAGCTTGAAGCCCCAAGAGGGCAAGCTAAGATTGAACAAGAGAAATAATTGGAATGGCTTTACTCCTCTGAACACTCTTCCAGCCATGAAGTACTAGAATGGGATATGCTTACCCTAACAATGTAGATTGATTCAGGGTTTTATGGTATTTCTTCCCATTTTAGGTGGATCTGGGAGCAACCACTATCAGAATGTTTGTATATTATTCCAGTAAGTTGGTTTTTTCCTGAAGGGATGTAGTAACTAAGTGGCTGGGGATGATTGGAATTAAAGTGCAACACATAAGGAAAACCTCGCAAAATGTTGAGTCATACATTCAGAATTGATTTTGTTAATTATCCTTTCCCTAGATATGTTATTTTGGCAATTGTTTTGTTAAGCTATGTTGTACCTTTTTACAGTGCTGTTTTGTATATTATCAGGCAAGAAGAATCCAAACAAAGTCACCAAATTCATAATCAGTGGTGGGATTCAAATTTTTTAAGTACCAGTTCTGTGGGTGTGGTTTATTGGGCGTGGCAGGAGAAGGACACTGTAAAATCTCCAGTCAGAGGTGGTATTTGCTGGTTCTCCGAACTACTCAAAATTTCTTTTATCGGTTCTCCAGAACTGGTCAGAACCTGCTGAATACCACCTCTGCTCACAATGGAATAACTATGCTTGAATCTCCATTATTCGTTGGCGTTGTGGTATAACCCAGTTTATGCTGAACCATTTACAAGATTTACTTTTCTGTTCACTGATATTACACAAAGCAGGACATCCCTCTAATCCAGGGGTGTCAAACTGGTGGCCCACAGGCTGGATGCGTCACACACAGGCCACACCCACCCAGCTCTGCAAAGGGAAAAAATGTTGTGAAATGTCACGTGACAGCAACATGACGCTGCGAGTTTGACACCCGTGCTGTAGTAGAGAAGATTCTCAAATGTTGATTAACTATTAGTGGGCCAATATGCAGCATAAGGATAAGATGAGTAGCAGTTTCTCCAGTGTAATAGCAAAATAATCCCTTCATTTCTCTTTTTGTTGAAGCTTTTAAAAGGGAACAAAAACCACATGGGAAATCTGTGGCAAACTCAAATTAAATTTAAGGTGCCATCGCAATGAATTTTTTAATCTGAATGCTTTACTAATTTGACAGTGCAATGGTGCCATTGTTCAGAGTTCCCTGTTGCTTTGTTTTTCCACTGGGTTTAACACCTGGGTCATCTCGTGCTGGCACAGCTTTATTTATTCCACTTCTAGATTTAAGAAAGATTAATGCTATCATGAAGGCCAATGGAAACATCAACATCCCACTGGCTGCTGCTCAAAGGGCTCCTTTTTTTTTTTTTCATACAGGCAATGAAGTAGATGTGTCTCTACTGCCAGCGCATCACATTACAGAAGTGCAGTGAAAGCAGTTGAGCCATTATAGCAAGGGAGAAGAGCCTTCATGCTGCACAGAATGAGTGCAAGTATAGATTATCTTGCTGTGCAATAGTGGTCCACCATGCATCTGCCTCATGGGAATACTCAAAAGCTACCAAAGCAGGGAATCAATCTATGATGGGTAGAGATTATAGGAGGTAGTCTTTGACTTACAACATTTTGCTTAATGATCATTATTCAAAGTTACACCGGCACTGAAAAATCTGACTCTGTGACTATTTTTCACGCTCATGACCATTGCAGCATCCCAATAGTCATATTTGGATGCTTGATAGCTGTTGTGGTTAGCTGGCAGCAGGTGTGGATGGTGGAGGAGAGCAAGGATTTGGATGAGGAGCCAGGACCATCATGGAGTGGACTGCTGCCTTCAGGGATTGTGGGAGCTGGCAGCAGTGATGAGAAGGTTCCCAAGGAGCCTGTGCTAAGTGTGCTTGAGTGCAGGATGATTCGTAGAAGAGAACAGATGGAGCAGCACAGGCAACTCAGGAGTAAGGATGCAACATAATGGCCCTTCCTTTCAGGGAATATAACCTTGGTTTCAAAAGGTTTTTGCCTTTTCCAAAAGGCAAAAATGCTCTAAGGACCCAGCATTATGTGTAGAGACTCCGGCTTATCTGAAGAATTCTGTCAAGACTTTTCTGGGTTGGACTAAATGCTGCAAGCCATCTTTTATCTACAAAGAAGTTTATTTGTAGATTAAAGCTATGAAGGTTTGAGTTGCTGCATTTGTTTGAGATTTTCTTGCTGATAACAGGGTTGGGTCAGAACAATAGCTGACTCACATTTAATGATGGTTGCGGTCTCCCAGGGTCATATGATCCCCTTTTGCGACCTTCTGACAAGCAAGGTCAATCTGGGAAAACCAGATTCACTTAACAACAGGGTTACTAATTGAACAACCACAGTGATTCACTTAACAAATGTGACAAGAAAAGTCATAAAATGGTGCAAAAGTCACATAATAAATTTCTCACTTGGCAACCTAAATTTTGGGCTCAAATATGGTCGTACGTGTGGACTATCATAGCTCTACAGGTACTCAATGCTGCTAATCATGGACACTTTCACACCTGAAAAGATCCCTATGACATTACTCTCACCACCATAATATCTCTCCCTCTTGCTCTCTTTCGCTTATAGTTGTGCCACATAGAACCACGTTGTTTTTCACTGAAAAGCTGAAAAGAAAAGAAAATCACACATTTCAGAAAATGGTGGAGAAGGCAAAGTAATGAGAAATCCTACCCAACTGAGATTTGTTGCAGCAAATAGAACCTTGGAGCAGGGATTATTAATTTGTGACTGTAAACAGGCTCCATTGACAGTAATTAATCCTTCTAAGGTTATTCCTCTCTCTCGTTAAAATAGGAGGCCACACCCCTAATGGGAGATTTCTCTTACCTTAATACGTTGTTTCTCATTTTGATTCTCCTGTATAAATCAAAACCTTATCAAATGCTGTGCTCAGGTAGTCTAGACATGGACAAGGAGGTACTTAACATGGCTGCAAAGTATGGAACAAGATTTCTAGCTGTAGAAAGTTAGCATCCAGCCCTAGAAGAATGAAATATTTTGGGAAATATTAAAATATTAATGTATAAACATTAAAATATTTTAAAAGGCAGAATATCATATTTGCCTAAATGAGAAATGGAGAAATATATTTTAGAGACAGAAAGCAACCCCCACTTTCCTTAACAGCCCCAGCAGATACTGAGACCAGTTTTTAGAAATGCAGATTTTATAATCCATTCAAGACAGGATAGTTTGCAACAAAGGCAGAAGGGTAGGATTAGAAGTAGACAATACTCAAGATCCAATACAGGACAAAGTCATTAAGTCACAATAGGAATTATTATTGCATCACCCTCAGAGCAGTCCAAACTTCAACCAAACGTAGCTCAGACAAATACCTAGGATTTGTACTTTGCCTCTACAACCAGCTATGACCCCTACATAACCACTACATGGCTCCATGGGAGTCTAACAACAGCCAATAGAATAGATATTCTTGCACAGGAACAGGAAGCTCAAATGCAAAGCCCAAAGAGGGTATAACAGCAGGGCTGGGATTCTACCGGTTTGGACTGGTTCTATAGAACTGGTTGGGTTCTGTATAACTGGTTGTTACAATTCTGTGCAGTTTGGTGAACCAGCAAATTGTTCTCCTGGAGGAGGGCCACTCTTTGCCCTCCTCTCCCCACCCAATCAGTCCTTATAGTGCATGTGCGACATCGCTGACTGCATTCTCCCCTGCCCAGTCACTTCTTAAGGTATTTCTTTCTTTTTTTTCCTCCTGACGATCAGCTATTCCAACTATCAGCTGGGCTGGGATCCCCCTCACTGCTTTGCCTAGGAGGCTTCCCTGAGGTCCAGGAAGGCAAAATGGGGAACATGGGATGTGTGCACACACCCCCATGCTCCATTTTTTGCCTTCCTGGGCCTCAGAGAAGCCTCCTGGGAGTAAAAACACTCTCCAGCAGGCTTCCCTGAGGCCCAGGAGGCCCAAAACATGGAGTGTGAAGGGGATGCTGCAAAAAAAAAGCCACACCCACCCAGTCACATGGCCATGCCCACCTAACCATGCCCAGCTAGCCACACCCATAGAACCGGTTGTTAAAAAATTTGAATCCCACCCCTGTATAACACCTCCCCACTCTCAAATCCATTTGGGTAGTTGCACCAGAACCATGTGCTTGGTGGTCCTGTTCATCATTAAACCTCCTTTCCAATCAGCCTCCTTGTTTCCAGTGTCTTTCTCCCAGCCTGGAACTGAACCAGATGGATATTTCTTCCCACATAGCAAAGAATCCAAACTATTAAAGATGATCCTGAGATTTAGCTTTGAAAATAAAGATTTAGATCTTATGATGAAAAACTCTACAGGTTTTTAGTTTTGGGGGCTGCTATTGTAATCCTGTCCAAAGCTTCAAACCTGAGAATCTTCTTCAAGTAGATCTTGTCCTAACTGCCCTTTTTAACAACCTTCTTTGAAATTATGATGATGCTAAAAAAATTGTAACTAAATAACAATGATGTTGGTGCAGCATTCTCATGGCTATATGATTTAAACTTTGGTGTTTCACAATCAGTGAGCATTTATGACCTTCACAGTATCTTGTAATCACATGATCATCATGTGTGCCTTCACAGATGACTTCCAATAATCAGAGTTAATGGAGAAGCCAGCAGTAAAATCATAAGTCATAGTCAAGTGATGATTCAGTTCAAGACGGCTTTCTACTGCAAGCCTAATCTTTGGCATCATTTATTCTTCCAAATGAGTTTTTAATAATTCTCTAAGTTTGTTTAAAAAGCAAAGCAATTTAGTAAACACAAAAAGGTCTGTGTTATCAAAAGGAAATGATTTAATCTGGAGGGAAGGAGGGAATGACAATGTTATGGCAGACAAGTAATAAGAAAGCAGTACGGAAGATAAATCAGAATAAAGAAAAAAGTGCAAAGAAATCTTGATGAAAATTGTAGTTGTTTAATTTTCCCACATCAACCGAAAGAAATTTACTTGAAAAGGAACAAAGCAATAACAAAACCATAAAGGTGGAATAGTTTTCTCTGACATAATAGATCTTTGCTGTTTAGCTTTGCAAAACAGAATGATAGGTTTTAGTCAAAACAGAAAAGAGAAGCTTCCTCAGGTATGTTTAGCAAAATCTTTATTTACGTACATATGTACATATGTACATATATTACATACATTATGTATGTACGCACAATACATACATTCCTTACTTACTTCATTAAAAAGCGATCCATTTACAGGGAGTGCAGACAGTTAACAATCTCATAATAAAATATCCATTAAAAGGAAGAAAAATGTTTAAAAACAAAACAAAATCATAAGGTAAAACCAGAAAATATATAAGCTGTGTGCTTGTGAATCCTATTCCCAGTTTGAGCATCCATTCCTCTTCACCTAGATTATTACAGTGATATTATATACACAACAATGTAAAATCACAGCTGCCAATTCTTTATAATGGTTTTGGCCTTCATACACTTCAAGTTCTTGCCAAGAACCAAAGAGGTCATAATGTATTAACATAGTAGATGTGCAGATCCAAGCAGTGTGTATTGTAGTAATTGACAGGTGGAAAGTTTTCAATGCCCAGATTTCCTAAATGCTATTCAAGATTTTTGGGTAGGGCACCCAGTGTACAGATGTGACTGGTGTATGTCATAACTTCAATTTTCAGATCTTAATATTTGTGATCTTCTAATATTCTTTGCCTCCTATTCTTCTCTCCCCTGATCAACTGTCTTATCAACTGTCCATAGTTTCTTTTTTTCAATCACAGTTAAATCTAATGTGTGATGTGCCAAGGCTTTATCAGTTTGTGTTCAGAAGTCTCACAATATTTCAATCTGCTCATGTTTGACTCCTTTTTCAAATTCTGTTTCCACCATTCTTTATTACTGGCACATGACACTTTTTACAGAAATTCAAGTAAATCATTTTGGTGACTATGTTATATCAGTTTGTATGATCCTGAATGAATAGAGTATATGATTTACTCTTTCTTCTGCTTCTTTGTACAATCAGCACTTTGAATCTCTGGATGATTTTTTTCAATTCTGGCCTTGATTGCATTAATTTGCATAGTTTGCTCGTGAGCAGAGCTGTCAAACTCCCATTGTCACGGTGTCATCATGTGATATATCGTGACTTTTTTCCCCTTCACTAACTGGGCATGGGCGTGGCCAACACATGATGCATCTGGCCCGCAGGTTGGGAGTTTGACACCCCTGCTCTTGAGCAACCAAAATCAAGCCTTTTCTTTCTTTCTTTCTTTCTTTATTTTTAATGTTCCAGTTTTAAGTCATTAACAGAATAACTGAGTTGGAAGCAGGGATGGGATTCACATTTTTGAACAACTGCTTCAATGGGTGTGGCTAGGTGGGTGTGGCTAGGTGGGTGTGGCTAGGTGGGCATGGCCATGTGACTGGGCCTCAGGGAAGCCTCCTGGGGGGGGGGGGGCGTTCTTGCTCCCAAAGGCTTCCCTGAGACCCAGGAAGGCAAAATATGGAGTGCAGGGGGGACACAGCACCCAGCCACCCCTCACCCCTCCCCTTGCCCCTTTTTGCCTCCTGGACCTCAGGGAAGCCAGCAAGGGGATCCTGGTATGGCTGATCATTGGAACAGCTGATCGTCGGGAGGGGGGGAAAGAAATACCTTAAGGAGTGTCTGGGAAGGGGAGAATGCAGTCAGCGATGTTGCACATGCACAATAAAGATTGACTGGGAAGGGAAGGGAGGGGCAGATGGAGAGGGGCGGGGCCAGCCAGGGGTACAATTTGCCAGTTCTCCGAATTGTGCAGAATCATAACAACCAGTTCTATAGAACTGGTCTGAACCGGTAGAATTCCAGCACTGGTTGGAAGTGACTTGGAGGTCTTCTAGTCTAAGTCCCTGCTCAAGGCAGAAGCCTTACCCATCCCAGTCAAATGATTGTCCAGTCTCTTTTTGCAAACCTCCAGTGATGGAGCACCCATATCCCCATTGATAAATTGTTCTGTCAGAAAATGTCTCTTTACTTCGGGGTTGGATCTCTCTTTAACATGCTTTCACCCATTACTCCTTGCTTTCCCTCTGGTGCCATAGAAAATAAATCAATCCCCTTTTCTTTGTGATAAAAAACCCTCAAGCAGTGGGAGATGGTTATCCCCCCCAATCCTTCTCTTTGATTGGCTAGACCATGGGTGTCAAACTCGCGGTGTCACGTCATCACATGAATGTTTCATTTTTCCCTGGGGTGGGCATGGCCTGTGCATGACACATTTGGCCCATGGGATGCCAGTTTGACACCCCTGGTCTAGACATACCTAGCTCTCTCAATCATTGATCATACTACAGTATTTAAATTCAAGATCCTTTGTGATATTTGTTGCTCTTCTCTGCACACTTTTCAGGGTGTCAACATCTTTTTTGGTGTCATGGTGAATAGAACTGGACACAGTATTCCAAGTGTGGTTTCACCAGTGCAGTGTAGAGCAATACTATCACTTCTCATTGTCTTGATGCTATCTCTCTGTTGGTGCCTAATATTACATTGGCCTTTTTGGAAGCCGCAGCACATTGCTAGCTCACACTTAAGTGGTAGTCCACTAGAACACCTAAATCATTCTCACAATTCCTACTTTTGAGCCAGGTACCAGGTAGGTATTCTGTACTGATGCCTTTAGTTTTTCCTGGCTAAGTGCAGGACCTTACTTTTGTCACCACTGAACTGCATTTAAGGCCCAGTGTTCAAGTCTGTCAAGGTCCTTCTGGATCTTCAGCCTATCTTTCAAAGTTTAGCAATCCCCTCCCCCCAGGTTTCTGTCATCTGCAAATTTGGTGAGTTCTGCTCCTGTCCCCTCATATAGATCATTTATAAAGCTGTTGAAGAGCATTGGGCCCAAAACCAAATCTTGAAATACCCCAGTGCAAGCTTCTCTCCATGTAGGTCTAGTTCCATTGTGGATTACTTGCTGAGGGGGGTTGGTCAATTGCAAATCCATCAGTACAGAACAGTGATGACTAACCATTTTGTCATCGTGTGCCAAAAGTATGCATGCGCATGTGTACTCATGCCTGCACCCATAATGCAATGCACATGCAACCGCCCCTGTACTCCCTCCACCCTCCTGCGCATGCGCACATGTCTCCCATATGCTCACATGTCTCCCGCATCACCCCCACGCATGCATGGCAGATACCCAAAAGTCAGCTGGCTGGCAGGAGGCATGCACTCATGTGCAGTGGAACTGAGGTGGGGCGACGGCTCATGTGCCCACAGAGATGGCTCTGTGTGCCACTTCTGGCACACATGCCATAGGTTCGCCATCACGGGTATATGACATTATAGAACAGAATTCAGAAGAAAGAAGATGTATCTGAAATTGGATAATCTGGTCAACTGGACAGAAATTTTAAAAAATTGACACCCGGGGAGTGGGTGGGTTGGCTTTAAGATTTGACATCTTCTGAAAAGAAATGGTTTTCCTATGTTTTATTTTATCCCACAGGCCCAATATTGAAGGCAAAGCAGTTCTGGTGTATTGATTGTGTCTCTCTATATCCTTCTTTCTCTTCTCTCTTACCCCTCCCATAATGAAGGGGAAATCCTAATGATTTCAAAAAGCAAATGGGATGTCTCAAAGCAAAAAGGAAAGTCAGGCTGAGATTAATCAGAAAGCAGTGAAATTAATCTCATAACAAGCCAATGATGCCTCACGGGGGGAAAGGTGCCCAGCCTATGTGCAGACAAACAAATCAGCACTTTGCTAGGATGTCAGTTGCCTAATGATAAATCAAGAGGGTAGAAAGGAGGATAGAATATGTAGAAATCAAGGCTGCCCCAGAAATATGTCATCTGGTGCCAGAAGTGTGTCACCATCTGACTTCTTGAAACTTTAACTGTGTGGATAGGCCAAGGATGTTTCTTGGCAAGGGGACAAGGCATTCTGCACAAATTCAATGGTTAACTTGGCACCGACTCAGGATCAGCTTTAAAGTTCAAAGCGGATTCTTGGCCTGGTGCAGATGAAGGTTATCTTTTTCCCATTCTGTTCTTTCCTGGCGCAGAATAAATATCCAAGGTTGTTCTTGAGCATAGTGCTCTTAGTAAGAAGGAAAGTTCTATCAGTTAATGCTTTCAACCCCAATATAAATATCTTGGCTAATCTGGTTGAACACGAAAGTTCCCTTATAACTTGAAGAGAGATTGTTCTTGTGCCAAAGAGGAAAAGTTCCACTCCAGCAGGAAGAATCTGGATTTTTCAAATGAATACAATACTAACGAGACCAGAGCACCTGGACTCATTTTTCTTTATTCAAATGGTTTAGTTCTTGCCTTTCAGGATACACAATCTGTCAATATATGGCTTGTAATTATCTCCATATAAGCATTCTCACACTATCAACATTTTGTCAACATTGAGCAAGTCTTCAGGATCCTTTCTATGGGGCAAGGAAGGAGTTAAATATCCCATACATCTCCTGAGACTGCTCACGCTAATAGCATAATTGCAGGAAATTAGTCCAACTGCATTGTGCCACCCAGGGGAAACATTCCTTGATATCTGCCTACTGTATTCTTTATTAAGAAAAATCATACAGAAACAACAGCAGATTGAGCTAAATAGACTGCAAATTGGCACAGATGATGCCACTTCATGCTTGCTTTTGAACATTAAACACAGCACTGAGAAACCATTCAGAATTAACTGAGAGGGATTTTTGTGGTCAAACTTGGGCATCTATAATGCCAACCATTTTCTCCTACTCTTCTAAAGAAGAGTCCCAGACCAGCAGTAGAAGAACCTGGATAGAGGCAGTGCAGTAATATTGGACCTCATGAGAGTTGAGCTCAGTATTGCTGACACAAGCTGGTAGTAGCTCTCTACCCTTCAGGTAGACATTCTGTTCCATCTGCCAGGGCTTGAACTTGTAACCTTTTTCATGCAATGCATGAAACCAACCATTGAACTATACATTGAGTGACTCAGCAGGGCATCTGATGCCATTCTACTTATGGACTGAGTTTTTCAGATGGGTTGGCATGTTGGTCAGCAAATCGTGGGGGAGAAATCTGCATTCGCTGTAAGTACCTGAGAGGGCAACAGGCCAACTGCCTGTAGGTTTCCGTTTGCACGCAGAGAAATGCTGCATAATGTGTGATGATAAGCAAAGTGATGAGTGTGGAGGATCATATTTGTCTGCTAATGACTCAGAGGTTGTTTCCCTAGGTGATCGTATTCCTTGAAACTCCCCCACAACCAGGGATGGCTTAATCAGGAGAAAGGACAAGGTAGCCGGAGGTTGCCAAGAATCTTCTCAAATGTTTCTCTTGATCCCATCAAAAAGAACCCCACACCTTTTATTTTCTATACATTCCTGAAGGACATTACTTCTTAACATATTTGGTGGGTGTATGTGTCTATGGGTGTGTGCATAAATAGCTCTACATAGGATCTCCACAACTCTACACAGGATTAAGCTAAAAGTCTCATAGATACTTTATGAGGAATTCAGCGGGTTTAGCAGCTGCTCCCTTTGTAGGTTTTATTTATCTTGGCTTCACCCCAATTTTCTTCAGAGCTGCATACCTAAATAAAGACCATTTTATTCTCAAACAGCCTTGAGAGATAGGATTTTTTTTAAAAAAGGAAGAGAGAGAGACAACTTGTCAAGACTACCTGGTTTTGAATCCGGACCTCCCCAGCTAAAGGCAAACATACCACAGTGCCTTTCTACTTACTTCCAATGTTTTAAGGATATTTAGTCGGGGGGGGGGGGGAGAACTTATTTGAAATAGGTATTACAACAAATTGCCCTAGGTTTAGCAGTTGCCAACCTCTGGCAATACTTTTTTAACTGCTCTACCTAGCCTCGAGTCCTTTTAACAGTGATACCTGCAGAACCTGTGCACGTGATGAAGTATTTCTTCTGAGGGAGATTTTAAGGTGCACATAGTTCATCCATTACTACATGGTCACTGTCTATTGGATCTCTCATCATTGTATGGAATAAATTGACAGGGCACCTAAGATCACAGGAAAATTAAAATATCCTGGGATCTTCTTTCCCAGTGGCTATAGGCAAGCTATCTTCCATATTAGTCTATTTATCAAACGGATTGCTTAATTGAGGAATGCACATAAACTTTCAAAATAGAAATTCCCGGAGTGTGTGTGTAGATTTTTGTAACCCATTTTTATTTATTTTCATAAATAACTTAAGGCAGCAAACATACCTAATACTCCGTCCTCCTTTTATTTTCTACACAACAACCCTGTGAGGTAGGTTGGAGAGAGAGAGAGAGAGAGAGAGAGAGAGAGAGAGAGAGAGAGAGAGAGACTGATCCAAAGTCACCCAACCCAGCTAACATGCCTGAGGCAAAACTACAACTCGCTGTCTACTGATTTCTAGCCAACAGACCAAGCTGTTCCAGTGTTTTAAATCATCATTAGATGTTCTGACCAGTTATACTGTGAACTGTATAATGGTTATGATGATGCAACTTAAATTTTACATTGTTACATGTGCAGGTGAATTATTTTGTTTTGAAGAAGAAATTGGGCCACCGCTTCACCTTTAAAATTCGAAATGGGAACTCCTGCTTACTGCTCAACTCTGCTGCATTCCACATGTTTGTCAGCTATATGTCAGGCTTCCATTATTGTGTTTTACTGATATTTTTGGTGGCTCATCTCCTCTCCCTTCCTCAAAGGCCCCTTTTTATTCTGGACGCTTGCTTCTTCCGAAATATCTAAGGAGGGGAACAATTATTGTGATTCTCATTCTTGAAAGAACTGAGCACTAGATAGTGACACAAAGGAAAGGACTTCATTCAACCTCCCAAACACTGTCCCACAAAATCTGTCCTGAGCACCTATACTGCAACCTGTTTGAACCCAATCTCTCTGGAGAGGTGTAGCATAATGTTTACCACCCCTCACAATGAAGGGAGGATGATGCTGTAAAGCAATGGCCCCCAACCATTTGGGCACCAGGGACCAGTTCCATGGAGAAAGGTTTTTCTGTGGACCCGAAGGGGTGTGGTTTTGCATATGCTACCTGCAACCTTGCTGATAGGGCTTCACTTGTTTGCATGCCCCAACTTCTGGCATGTGGCAGACTGCTGCTGAGCCACAGACCAAGGTTTGGGGACCCCTGCTGTAATTTATCCCACCTGGCCAGTCAGCGAACACTGGTTGTAAAGTTGATTACCAGCCCCTTCATATATAGTTATTTGAATGATTGATTCTAATTTCGCAATTGTGCTGAAGACAGTGTACAAAAAAAAATGGCACAATCCCTTTTATTTCTAATTATTCAAACAGAACAAGATGAAATGAAGCACAACTGATCGGATGGAACAGCTCTTTTGGTGGTGGACTGAAAAATAAAAGTCCTGAACTGCCTTTAAAAAGTTAGGTAAGACCGTCTCTTCTGAGGAGAGAGAGGTATTTCCAAATTGTCCAAAGTTGTGTAAACTAGGAAATAACCCAAAATTTAGAATCGGCTGAAAAACTTGCTCCCAATTATATTTTAATTCTTCCCAGACTTCAGATAAATGATTCCTATGCCCGACCATCCATTTTATTCATTTGAACATATGGCACGGGTAAGCATGCCACCCTGTTACAAAAAGGGGAGAATCCTGTAATTCACTGGGGCATTTCTGGATACTTTTCCCCCAACTCAAATTACCTTGCGTGCCACTAACAAAGAGAGGGAGGAATATGCCGGTGGGTCACATTGTCAATAAAGCCCCAGGGCCACATGCCAAACAAACCAATGGTACTTGAGAAGGATGCTTATAACGCAGTAGCAGAGTTGGAAGGGATCTTGTAGGTCTTCTAGTCCAACCCCCTGCTTCAGCAGGAGACCCCCATACTGGACCATCTCAGACCAATGGCTGTCCAGTCCGTATGCAAGTGATCCCTATCTCACTCCTTCATTCACAGGTAGTCCTCGACTTACAACAGTTCATTTAGTGACCATTCGAAGTTACCACGGCGCTTTAAAAAGTGACTTATGATCACATTTCACACTTATGACCATCCCCATGGTCTCATGATTTAAATTCGGGCATTTTTGACAACCATCTCACATTTATGACGGTTGCAGCATCCCGGAGTCATGCGATTCCCTCCTGCGACCTTCTGCCAGCCAGATTTGTTCTTGATTTTAACAACCGCGCTGATTCACTGAAGACATGACGTGGCGAGAAAAGCCGTAAAATGGGGCCACACGCACTCAGCATATTTCTCACAACATACGTCTGGTTTTGTTTTGTTTTGTTTTGTTTTGGGCGGGGGGGGGGGGGGGGGGGGCCTCAACCGTCGTCGTAAGTTGAGGACTACCTGTACTTTTCTTTCCCCTCCGGACATATGAAGCAGCGGGCCTCTCCCCTTCCCCCCCCCCCCCCCACTTTTCCCCTTTCTCTTTCATTCCTGCTACTATTATTTTCCTCTTCCTCCTGCGCGACCTCAGATAAATCGCGGCGTTTTTAGAGCAACGCCGAACCGGCCGCTTCTGCCGACCGCCCGCACAGGACGCCAGAAGGATGGCCGACGGCGGATCCAGAGGTCGACTCTCCGCCTCCTCAGACCTCTTTTCAGGCTGGGAGAAACTTCCCGTTTAGTTTCCCTGTTGCGTCGCCGCTGCCGCCAAGTTTTCCCTCTGCCGGCCGAAGCCCTTTGGCCGCCCCCGCCCCGGCTGCTTCCCTCGGTTGGCTCCACACGCGTCGCCTCTTGCGGCTTTTGGAGCGTCTCTCCTCCAGGGTTGCCGGACGGCTCTCTCTCTCTCTCTCTCTCTCTCTCTCTCTCCTTACCTTCGGCAGCCGTTTCCTCTTCCTTTTGCCCGGGGCTTGCTCTTCCCGCCTGGGGAGCGCCAAAGACTGCGGGGGGCGAGGGGTTCCCTCACAGCACCCGAGATTCACCGTGCATCCCATCCAACCAGGCCCTCGCGGCGGCGGTGGGTGATTCCCGCCTCTGCTGCCCTGGATGCCAACCGGCCAGCGAGATTCCCCATGCCCAAGTGGCCCCACAGCGGGCACCGCGGAGAAGGGAAGGGACTGGCTGGTTGGCTCACCCTCTGGGCTGCCGCTGCTCCTCCCTGCCTCCCTCCCCCTGGGCCTGCCTGAACCACCTTTCTTCGTGTGAGTGCCCCTCTCTCGAAACAAGCAGTTTTTTTTTTTTAGGGAATGCTGTGAACACATTGGAGATTCGGATAGGAAGGCTCGGGGGGGGAGGGGGGGGGAAGGAAATAACCCTGTCCTCCTCCTCTTCATCACAGAAGCAAAAAGTCAAGTTCTGTTGGGGCAGCACAGAGATGAGACTTTGCCGAAGGAGGAAGGAGGAGCGGCTTCAAAAGCTGGGGGTGCATCACAGTTGCAACATTAGGAGCTAGAACCGATTTAAATTGTATTTTTTGTGATGCACTCGATAATCCAGGAGTAGAAAACCGTTCTTGAGTTGGGGGCTATACAGTATTTCTTTGGGGTTCTCTATGAGGATTTTTGCTCGTGCTGGGTACCAATACATGCAATGAGCAGAAATTAGCTAGGACAGCCCTCTCTCTCTCTCTCTCTCTATATATATATATCCCTCCCACTCTCACCCTCTCTCTTTCTCTCTCCCTCCCTCCCTCCTACTCTTTCTTTAACCCCTCTCCTACTTTCTCCCTCTCCTTCCCTTACTCTCTCCCTCTCTCCTACTCTCTTCCTCTCTTTCTCCCTGCCTGTCTCTCCCTCTCTCCTACTCTCTCTCTTCTTCTCCCTCTCCCTCTCTCCCTCTCTCCTATTCTCTCCCTCCCTCTCTTTTACTCTCTCCTCTCTCCTACTCTCCCTCTCTTTTTCTCTCACACACACATCATTCTCTACAACATTACACCTCAGGGAGGGAAGGCCACTGCTCCCAACCTAGGTGGCACCGAGCCTAGAGAGAGCCCAGAGATGAAGATACTGTTTTCTGACAGTATCCAGAAGGAGAGGGGAGATGGAGGGAGTTCAGGAAACTGGCACATGTTACAGCTTCTGGCTCAGACCGACAAAGAGAAACTGTCCCTGATTGAGAAAGGGGAGAGAGGAGAGGAAGAACACAGGGGCACATGATGTTGGTGGGGGCGGAAAAGTAAGCTCCCTAATGAAGTGAAGGATTGTCTGTTTCGATACATCAGGAGTCTCCATGCCAGACTGTGTGTTCGTAGGGGGGATACAACTGCCACCTCCCAAGGTGAGCCATCAGCAATCTTCGTGGGAACTGACTATACCACAGTAATATCTGCAGATACTTCATGTGTACAAACTATCCTTCATTCTCCTCTCCAGTGAGAACTGAAGTTGTTCTCTGTCCTTTGTACAGAGGGGAAGAACTGTTGTGAGCAACACCCACTGCTCTGTGAAAAATCTGTTGATGTTCATCTTACAGCATTTTCAGGTTACTTTTGTTCTATATGTAAAGTGGATGACTCCAAATCTACAAACCTGATTGGTTAATAAAATGAACACTGGATTGGTTCACTAGGAACCAATCCAAAGAGCTGCCAAAAAGGCGGCAAATCTAAACAACTGCCATTGGCTGCAAGCAGGCAAGCCAGCCTGTATAAAAGGGCTGGCCCCGGCTTCAGCCAAGCGTTCCTATTTACTGACTAGTTTACAATAAAGTATTTGTTGTTGGAACCCGGTCTACCTCGTGTGTTTTCCGAATAAAACACTGGCGACGAGGATGGGATCGTCCTGAACGGAAAAACCTGCACGCGGTGATAAGAAGTCCAGATTACAACCAAGATGTCTGGAAACAACGCACCGCCCGCACCCTTCAATCCCAACGAAGAGGATTGGGATTCCTATGCTGATCGCTTCCAAATGTATTTGGAGAGCAATGAAATGGAAGGCATTTCAGAGCAACGCAAGAGAGCTGTGTTCCTGACGCACTGCGGGCCAACAGTTTTTAAGATGGCAAAGGCCCTCGCGAAGCCCCGGGACGTTAAACAACTAACGTGGACGGAATTGCAGAGACTCCTCAAAGCACACTACGCTCCGATGGTGTCTAACTTAATAAAGCGACACGAATTTTACCGCAGAGACCAGAGAGAGGGAGAGACCGTCGCCGATTTCATTGCTGCCCTCAGACAAATAGGGGGTGAGTGTGAATTTTTGAACATAGACGAGGCAATGAGGGATTGCGTGGTGCTGGGCCTGAGAGACTCGACCGCACAGAGTAAATTGCTCAACAAGCCCAACATCACCGTTACCGAAGCCATCGCGGAAGCTACAGCCGCTGAAGCCGCGAAAAAATCTGCGGTAGCCATTAAAAAGATGAACACACACAGCGAAGAAACACCAACCAAAGACAGAAAGCACCCTGCCACCACAACACACTACGAGGAGTCGGGCGAAATAAATGAATCGAGCGAAGAGGACGACGAGGTCCACCGTTTGCTCACGAACAAAAAAGAGCGCGAAAGGAGAAATTGGCGGGAATGCGCTGGCTGCGGAGGAAACCATCCACGAGCCGAATGCAGATTTCTCGATGCCATCTGCCGACATTGCAAAAAACGAGGGCACATCGAGAAGGTCTGCAGAAACAAAAAATTCTACACCCCGACGAGACGCAGAAATTCCCCAACACGAGCCGAGCCTAAACGAGCCGAAAGAAAATGGCAACAAGAGAAGCGAGCCAATACACACCAAACTGTCATTATACAGAGCGCTCAGACGGAAAGTGGGAGAAAAATTAAAGTCATCGTGAAAATCGAGGGAAAACACTGCAAGATGGAAGTGGACTCGGGGTCCTTCCTCTCCATGGTATCGTGGGACACAATAAAACAGCTAGTCCCAGGTATCAAACCCAAAGAATTGAAGAAGCAGCACCTAACCCTCAAGGACTATCAGGGAAACCGAATCCCTGTGGTTGGCATGGGACAATTCCGAGTCGCCTACAAAAATCACGTCAAGGTGCTCCCGCTGACCATAATCAACCAAGACAGACCAAGCCTCCTGGGCATCGAATGGTTCGCGCCATTGGGCATCGGGATGACCGGGGTCGATCGAGTGACTACAACCGGCTGGGAAGACGACCTCATCCGAGAATTCCAGGACGTTTTTGACGGCTCACTTGGCAAGTATCGGGGAAACCCCATTTCTTTCAATCTAAACCCCCAAATAGCCCCACGAAGAATAAAAGCCAGGCGAGTTCCTTTTGCACTAAAGGCAAAAATAGAGGAACAACTGGACAAATTAGTAGCCCAAGGGGAGTTAGAATCTGTGGACCATGCCAAGTGGGAAACGCCTATCGTCACACCCATTAAACCTGACGGGTCCATCAGAATCTGTGGTGACTATAAGGCTACCCTGAACCACGCATTACAACCAAGCGCATACCCGGTGCCAGTAGTCCAGCATTTGCTGCATTCCCTGGGAAAAGGCAAAGTTTTCGCCAAACTCGACTTGGCACAAGCCTATCAACAACTCCCAGTGGACCCAGAAACAGCAGAAGCACAGACTATAGTCACCCATAAGGGCGCATTCAAATGTCACCGGCTCCAATTTGGAGTAAGCGTGGCCCCTGGCGTCTTCCAGAGTCTGATGGAACGCCTTCTAAATGGCATACAAGGAGTCGTTCCCTATTTTGACGACGTCCTAATCTCGGCCAGAGATGAAACTCAATTAAGGAACAGACTGAAAGAAGTTCTAACTAAGTTTAGAGAATCTGGCCTCAAGGTAAAAAGAGAAAAGTGCTGTTTAGTTAAGAACAGCGTCGAATTCCTGGCTACTCAATAGACGGAGAGGGTATCCACCCCACAGATAAAAAAGTTAAAGCGATCAAAGACGCTCCTGAACCAAGAAACAAAACAGAACTACAAGCGTTCTTAGGATTAATTAATTTTTATAACGTGTTCCTGCCAAACAAAGCCACTATAGCAGAACCGTTACACCGTCTGCTAGACAAAAAGGCAACTTGGACTTGGGGTTACAAAGAAAAAAAAGCCTTCCAAAATATTAAAAGCTTGCTAACATCAACAAACGTTCTCATCCAATTTAGCGACACTCTGCCATTAACAGTGACCTGCGACGCCTCACCATATGGAGTAGGTGCCATCCTGAGCCACCAACTACCTGATGGCAGAGAAGCACCCGTCGCATATTACTCTAGGACTCTATCAAAAACCGAGCGGAATTATAGCCAATTGGACAGGGAAGCTCTAGCAATTGTCGCTGGAGTAAAACGATTCCACGAATACTTATATGGGCGGACTTTTCAAATCATAACGGATCACAAACCGCTAATGGGGATTTTGGCGGGAAACAAGCCAACACCTAATATACTGTCCCCAAGAATGACGAGATGGTCAGAGTTCCTAGCAGCTTATTCCTACACTCTGACACATAGGCCAGGGAAACAAATTTCCCATGCGGACGCTTTGAGCAGAGCACCCTTACCAGCAACCGACGCAGACCCGGCACCAGCGATGACAACGCTACAAATCGAGACTTGCCCCGATCTACCCATATCGGCGTATGATGTCGCCAGAGCCACCGCGAAAGACTCATTGACTGCCCGCGTTCTTAGCTGGGTAGGTAAAGGCTGGCCGGAGAATCAAAAAACTGAAAACTTTAAACCTTTCCGGTCCAGACAGACTGAACTTTCTATCCAAAAGGGGTGTTTGTTGTGGGGTGATCGGGTAGTAATCCCTGCCAAATTACAGCCCAGGGTACTTAAGCTGTTACATGAAGGGCACCCGGGAATGGTTAAGATGAAAAGCCTTGCCAGAAGTTATGTTTGGTGGCCGGGTATTGATAAGGACATAGAGTATTGGGTAAGCTCATGCCACAAATGCCAGGCAATTAGACCATCCCCACCAAAAGCACCCGTTAAGGACTGGGAAACCCCTCGGGGACCGTGGTCAAGAATACACATTGACTTCGCGGGTCCTACTAAGGGGCATACCTTTCTGATTGTCGTTGATGCCTATTCAAATTGGCTTGAAGTAAAAGTTATGCCATCAACGACAACAGAAGCTGTAATAAAAAAACTGGACAACCTTTTTGCCACCCATGGCATACCGGACGTTCTCGTCTCAGATAACGGGCCACAGCTAACCAGCATACCATTTGAGCAATACCTAGCCTCCCTAGGTATAAGACATGCCCTAACCGCGCCGGCTCACCCGGCTGCGAACGGCAGGGCTGAGAGAATGGTCCGGTTTACCAAAGAAGGGTTGGAACGAATGGACGCTGGAGATGTCCAACAGAAAGTAAACCGTTTGCTCACACTCCAGCACATAACGCCCAGTACTATAACAAATAAGTCCCCAGCAGAATTACTCATGGGGCGGAAATTAAGATCTCACCTAGATAGGTTACACCCAAATTTTACCCCAGAAAACCCCCCTGACTCCTCTACATGGTTCAGACAATTCGAAATAGACGATTTGGTATACGCCAAAAACTTCACCGGGGACCCGGTATGGCTACCAGGACAAATTATCCAAATTACAGGCCCCAAATCCTACCGAGTAAAATTAGACGATGGCAGGGAATGGAAGCGGCACATAGACCAGCTTCGATCTCGAATTATAGAAAGAACCACAGACTTACAAACATTCACCGAAAAAACCGGCGAAGTGCAAACCAAGGTGGGGGGGGAAAGGCGAGAAACAAATAAAGAACTCTTTAAAACTAAACCTAACAAACAATACGAACAAAAAGAGCAAATAAAAGACTCACTGTTTGAAGAGACTTGCGGAAAGAGCCCATCGGAAGGGGCCAGCCAAGCCAGCTCGACCTGCCCAGAGGAAACGGGAGGGAGCGGCAAAACCGCCGGCCTAAGAAACTCAGGCGGCAGTAAAATGGCTGACTCACCCTTCCAGACGGTTCCAGGGAGAAGGACGGACGACACAGCAGCCCCATCCGAACCGGTCGAAGTCTTCACTGAGAATGAACCGCGCAAGTCAAGTCGAGTCCGGAAAAGCCCCGCCTACCTGCGAGACTACGTCACCACGTAGGACTGAACTAAGGGGGGAGGGGTGTTCTATATGTAAAGTGGATGACTCCAAATCTACAAACCTGATTGGTTAATAAAATGAACACTGGATTGGTTCACTAGGAACCAATCCAAAGAGCTGCCAAAAAGGCGGCAAATCTAAACAACTGCCATTGGCTGCAAGCAGGCAAGCCAGCCTGTATAAAAGGCTGGCCCCGGCTTCAGCCAAGCGTTCCTATTTACTGACTAGTTTATAATAAAGTATTTGTTGTTGGAACCCGGTCTACCTCGTGTGTTTTCCGAATAAAACAACTTTGTATTGTGAGTTGCCCAGAGTTGCTTAAGATGGGCAGCTAGATAAATCTTTTAAATAAAATCAATCAATTGGTACTTTGCCACATTTTTTTAAATTTGAAGGCAAAAAGGTTCTGCTGGATTTTAAATTTCAAGAGCAGTTGACAGATGCAAAAAAAACATATCGCTTTATGGTCGAGTGGTGGGATTCAATTATTTTTTTACTACCAGTTCTCTGAGCGTGGCTTGGTGGGCATGGCAGGGGAAGGACACTGTAAAATCTCCAGTCAGAGGTGGTATTTGCTGATTCTCTGAACTACTCAACATTTCCACTACCAGTTCTCCAGAACTGATCAGAACCTGCTGAATACCACCTCTGGCTTTTCCTCACTGACAAACAGCCCATGTCCCACTGCACCAACGGATGCAAAGAGGATGTAAAACGTTAAAAAAAGCTTGCCATCCATTGGAAAACGCGATGCATCCGTTGTATGCTCACTGCATACGTGTTTCATACGCTCAATCCGTCGAGCATCCGTCCACTGAGATTTCATTCGCTCAAGAAGTTTTGAGCTGCACAAAACTTTTTGAACGGATGAACTTTCCGCTGTGTACGATGTAAATCCATGACATACGAGCAACAAATGTTCTATGTCCGTTTATCATCCGTTAAACGTCCGCTGTATCCTGTCGGCATCCTCTGGGCATCCTCGCAACTCACATCCGCTGCAGCTGAAAATGGAAAGAGGGAGGAAACAAAAGGTACATGGAACCTCTACACAGCATTAGTAGCACAGAAATAGAAAGGATGAGCAGTGAACGGTTTGCATCCTATATACATCCTCTAGGCTTCCTATGAACATCCGTTTAACATCCCTGCTACATACTATCCACGTCCATTCTTTTCCTTTCTTTTCTGTTCTGTTTATGCAAATTTTTGCCACTTTTTGGAGTGGATGACAACAGATGGAGCCACCCCTGAAAATTTGCTCGTCCGCTGTGTCCTTTTTGCATACGCTTTACATCCGTCGGCCAGTGTGACCTAGTAAGTAACCAATTAACTGATCAATAAAAATGCCTTTGAATTAAGCTCAATTCCTAATAGCATTGGTTTTCTTATACCAATGCTCTAATACCATTGGTTTTCTTAGCAGTGTTGGAAAAAGTGTACCACAGTTTTCTTAGCAGTGTTGGAAAAAGTGGCTTGATGTTTCTTTCTTTTGGGTCTTGTCTTTTTTAATTTCCCAGTTTAATCTACCTGTCAGTAATTCTCATGCAAAATCCTTTCTCCAGGCTCAATCTGGAGATGTCAAGACTTAGAAAGCTTTTTGTGTTTAAAGCAGTGCTGGATTATAGTCATGCTACATAAATGTTTAATTCAATATGACAGTTCATCGATTTAATGAAATGAAGTGCAGACCACAACAGCTTCAACCAAAACAAGCATTTAAAGAATCTCAGAATTCTATCTTGTGTTATTACAATTGACGAGTCTACCTAATAGGCTAGAAATCATTATCAGAGCTGAAAATACCAGGGAGCCACCCCAGAACAAAGCAACTTCATATGTTCACATATAAGCTAACTAAGAATAATAGTACTTTTAAAGAGAAGTATCTTAATTTCATTAACTAACTTCAATTAATGTTTACTTTTGTCAGTTGAAATATGTCACAGAAAGCAAAGCTGTAGTAGAATACAACCAAGAGTGTATTTTACATTGAAATACTGTAATCCTACAAAAGTACAATTACAGGTGATTTTTTTTTAAAAATCCTTTCTGTGTTAATTTAGATAGATAGAATTCTTTATTGGCCAAGTGTGATTGGACACATAAGGAATTTGTCTTGGTGCAGATACTCTCAGTGTACGTAGAAGAAAAGAAACATTTGTCAAGAATCATAGGGTACAACACTTAATAGTCATAGGGTACGATAAGCAACCAAATCATACTCGGAAACAATCAATATAAATCATAAGGATACAAGCAACAAAGTTACAATCATACAGTCACAAGTGGGAGGGAATGGGTGATAAGGAGTGATGAAAAGATTAACAGTAATAGTAGTGCAGACTTTGTAAATAGTTGGACAGTGTTGAGGGAATTACTTGTTCAGCAGAGTAAAGTAACATTTAGAAAGAATACCAGAACATTTGCCCCAAAATAACTCAGTGAACTTAAGCCTGAGGTCTTTATATTAGATAATGGTGAACAAATATTCATTTTATCGATCACTCTTCCTTCCTTCTGTATTGGCAATTGGAAATGGATGGATGGATGGATGGATGGATGGATAGATGGATATAAGCATTGTTTTCTTCAGTCATATCACTTCATTTACCAATCCCCTATAACCTCCAGAATAAGAAACAACAGTAAAACATGTTCAATCTCTTTTTGCCTGGAATATGTAATGATTTACCATTCTTCAAAAATTGTAAAATGAATAAAGATATTTTGAGTACAACTTCAGGAAAAAAAAATTAACAGTACTTTTAAGCTCTTTCATCCAAAGTAAGTCCCAGCCTAAGACATACAGGAAATAACTGGTTGCCCTCCATCCTGTTTGAATAGGACTCCACTTTTGCATTTGCAAAAGATTGATCCTCCTTTAAAGGGAATCCTAACTTTTTTGTAAAGTCTCTTTCATTAAATTACAGGTAGGAGAGTATACTCATTTAGGAAGTTGTGATGAGTTTTTTTAACATGCCATTTCAAGCACAAGTGTGATGTACTACTACTCCTTGCGAAATGCACTTACATCATGTGTTGTTGAACCAATAGCTTTCAGCACCTACTTGTGAATGAACTTAGCGGAAGCAAGCCTTCCATCCTGCAAACTCTAGCTGTAATCTGGAGCACTAGGACTTAGGAGGAGCCCCTTTACAAGTACCCTAGTAACTTTAGATCAAGTGATAAAAGCAAGGATAGGAGTTTGTCAGCTCATAGGCTTATTTCAACCCTCCTCCAGTCCACATGGACCCAATCTCAAAAATTTCTACCCTTCCTTGGCAAAAAAAACTCTGGCTGGTCTTTCACAAGGATTTTTTTTTGCCTCTTGCTGAGTTAATGTTCCTCAAATATGTTCTGACCTTTACAGATATTCCTAAAGAAATAGATAAGATAGGAAAAAACATGACTTGAAAGAAATGAAGCCGGGGGGAAAGGAAAGTTGATGCACACCTGATTTAAAAATGAAAAATTATAGTTACGTATCTAATTATTTCAAACTTTAAGTCCAACTAAAGAAACATATCTTTCCCATTTTAACAATATATTTTTTCATTACAGAGTGGACATTTCGGCATCCCACTTTCCAAATATTGCTGCTACAATTTTAACCATCAACTCTGATTAGAAATTATGCTAACAAGAACATTTAGAAGACACAGTTGTCCAAGGGAACTAGATTCACCTTCCACTCTGGTCAGGGCCTATGCTGATTGCTAGATTAAAAAAAAAAAGGATAATACTTGAATATCAAATGATTATCTAGTGCTTGTCCTTCTTATGAATTATTTTTGAGTCACTGGAAGACCTGAAGCTGAGGGAGCAGAAGACTGGGACAATAACAATGGAAACCTCATCATTCAGAAATGACTCCTTTATGAAGTAGCTGTCAAATTATTGCTGTCTAGGTGTGTTACTCATCTTAGCTAGCCAACATAGAAGTCAACATTACATCTCCTACACAGCTTCCATTCTTCATATCTAACTATGTTCAACATTTCAGAGCTGGCAACATAGCTAACATGTTCTTTAACCAAAGAGTTATTTCCACAGGATCTGTCTTTCCAGCTTCTGCAATCTTTTGACTTCCAAATTTGTTGAACTTTTGGTTCCCATAATTCCTTAGTCAACATTTTTCCTTTTCCAGCTCATCTTATCTTCCTTCTGCATCATATTTTCTGTGAGCAAGTTTAATGTCAGGGACTTCCATTCTTACTATTTTATGTCAGGGAGATTTTCAGGGTGAAGAGCAGAATATAAATGCTTTAAAATTCAGTGAGAAAAGTAGATACAAACACATATATAACTATAAGTTCTTTGGATATAGAAGAAATGACATCTAGAACATGATAGATGCATTCTCCAACTTTTCCTATAACCACTTTGATTAGCAGGATCTTAACATTCTAGACTAGAACTATGTTAACTTCAGAGCTTAACCCGAGTTATCCCCATGTTGTAACACACAACTGCAAATATATATGTGGAATCATGACTGCAATCTGGAGTTCTTTTTCTCTTGAAGTTCTTCTGCCTGGAGATAAACTATACTAAAGTTAGCCCTGATCGGTAACATGAAAAATGCTACTGTGGTATATTTGCATGTTGTAAGGAAGCAGAAAAGAGGGCTGCTTATCTTTATTATACTAAATCCCTATGCTTTCCATATTTCTCATCACCCTATGGTATTATGGATACATTCTTATGTTTCATGTCATCAAAGATTTTTCAGAGGGCACAGTTTGGGATTTTAGCTCATTGGCATTACTATATGTAGAAAGGGCCTCTAAATACACATGTGTTGCATAAAGTGAAGGGCCAAAGCAAGGGGATCCAATCCCACTCCCAATCCTCCTCTCATCACATTGCTAGGATAAAACTCAGTTGTGTCTCTATTGATAATTATTGTAATAGACATAAAATTGGGAGAAAGTCCCAGACAAACAATTGACTTAACTGGTTTAAGCTGTCCCTTTTTAACCAAGAATGCAGCTGGGGAGGGATGATGTCTACCTCATGTAGGCTATGACCTCATGCCTTTTCCTCAACCCCTAGGACTTACCATTACACCATCCATCGACTTCAGAGGGTGAAAGCCCAGGTCAGTTCCCTACCAGAGGAATACATTCCTGCCATATTTCAACTAATTGAAATCAGGAGTCACCAGCCACCAAAAGGCATGGGAATGCAGTGGGAGGGGAAGGCAAGTTGTGTCTAGGGTTGCATACCATCTATCTGACAAGGGGTTTATATAAACCTCTGTCAAATAGCTAACAAACAATGGAGTCAGTACACTTTCTCAAGGCCTAATGGGCAGCCAACCAGGAAACACTACAGTTCTAGATCCTGTTGTAAATAACATTCTGTCCACTATCATCAGCTTTGTTTTTTCAATTTGCCACACTGAGAAAGTGCAGATGCCTTTCTGGCAATCTCTGTATTCTCTTTATAGCATACTGCAGAGTTTC
Organism: Laticauda colubrina; assembly: GCA_015471245.1. Lineage (NCBI taxonomy): Eukaryota > Metazoa > Chordata > Lepidosauria > Squamata > Elapidae > Laticauda > Laticauda colubrina. Next base: position 26,000,109 of record BLBF01000032.1, read on the forward strand.
AGTAGGAAAGCAAGATCCTGTTCAAAGACATGGTGAAAATAGTCTTGAATTGCACTAATAAGATGAGACTTGGACAAGGAATATTGCCTTACCAAGCTGAAATGTAACACTTGTATCATATAATAGTAAGATGCAATTATTTCAACTAAAAGGGTGGTTTTTTAAAATATTTGACAATGCAGGTGATGTTTAGCAAGGATTATGTCTTAACTTTCCTTTGCTGGAAAATAAAATATTTTGAAGGGAAAATAGACTCATAGGTTTGGGGCTGTTTTGTAGGTGAGCTGGACTGGTTCAATATTAATAAAGCTATTAATATGGCATTGGAAAGAGAATAATATTTTAAAATATGAATGTACTGTGCAATTATATACCAAAATGTTAGAATCCATTAAATAATAAATCTGTGTCAGGAGCAACAGAGAACAGTGGGACAAACACTGCACCAGAGCTTGGTTTTGTAATCGTAGTTTGTTGAATAAACCACAATTGACAGAGTTCACATGTCACACAGAATCATCATCCATGCAATAATAACGGTTGGTATTAATAATAATACACAAATCTTAAAGAAAGCAAACTACATCTTTGTATTAATCAAGCTACTCAGTAGCATGATATTAACAACTTTAAGAATGGTAGGTATCAACCGCCTACTGAATGACACGTTGATATCGTATACCAATTCCAAATGAACATACCAGTTGTTATTTAAATATCTTCAGGTGGGGTTCTTGGTGCTTTCTGAGCTTGGTTGTCTTTTTACAGATGTTTCATTGGCAAACTAGGTAGCATCATTAGCACTGATGATGTTACCTAGTTTGGTAATGAAATGTCTGCAGCAAAACAGTCAAGCTCAGTGAGCACCAAGGACCCCAAAATTCAATCCAGAGCAAAAATATTATCTTCCACTGGTACCAAATATCTTCATCTATGTATGCCTCTTGGAAATCAGGTAATTTTGCAATACAAGCATCAGTTTGATGACATAACATTATTTAAGTAGAGAACAATATGAAAACAGATAAAACCCAGGTTAATTTAAGAATACCTTTTTCCTTTACTGACAAAGAGAGATTGGGGACCGTCCCTGGTTAAATTGCCTGAAGTTGCTTAATTCAAAAGTTTGCCCTTTCTTTCCAGGTATAAGAGACTACAGGATACAGTGGAAGCCTGTTATTTCAGAACCCCACAGTTCTGGATAAATTTGAACCTTCACTTTCTGCAACCAGGGCTGAGGAAGCTACCTTTTGATGGGTTGCGGGCTGTCAATCAAGGGAATAAGTGGAGACTAAATGGTGGAGGGAATTACAACAATCTTTCATATAGAAATGTTGAGAGCTGATCACCTTCCAGTTCTGTACCATTCTCTTGAAAAATTTTTCCTCCTCCTCCAGCTTGTTTCCACCCCTCATATATTCTTCTCATCCAGCCAGCCTCCTATATCACTACCCCCTCACTTTATATCATGATACTAAGCAACACAATAAAAAAAAAAATTCTTGATAGGATATGCTTCTCTTTCCTCTTTTACACTTAAGTTTACATAGGCTTTGGCTTCAACATCCTTGTCATGATTTATCTTTTGTATGTACCTTTTACTACAAAGATTGTGTGTTTGCACGTACACAAACCGGTGTGTTACCCAAGAATGATATCAGCAGGGATATCAGAAGTAACACAGGATTCAAATGCTCTATGTAGCAAATCCATTTAAACATTAACAGGAAGTGTTAATTAAATGCAACATTGAAATCAGCAAGTTATTATACCTGACATTATACTTCCCTGATCCTAATGCTGACAAGATGCTGAAGTTGGCAGGGGCAGAATGTGTTGAATTAGTACAGTTTTGTTGCTTGTCAATGTACTGTACATAAAGCTATTCAAATGCAATCTTCTTGTCTGTCTCACTCCTCAATTTCTGAAGATATAAAATTAGAAAAGTTAATAACATGTAATGGAAGAAGCCCTGCCAACCAGTAGAGAAAAAATTGCCACATGGAATGGCTTCTTCCCCTTCAGCAGAACTTTTCAAATAGAGGCTGGATATGTCTGTGGATATATTCAGTCATCCAGGTCATGGTTGTCTCAAAGGTGCTTTTTCTTTTTTTTTTCTTTTTAAATAAATTTTATTGGTTTTACAATTAAAAACATATCAACAACACATACACAAATGAAAAGGCAGAAAAGAAAAGAAAAAAGAGAAAGAAAGAAAAAAAGAATAGAAAACAATTAAAAACATTCTCATTTTCGACAGTTTGTGAGATCTTTTCTTCCCTTAATTTATGCCATATACGCACCATTGTTCTTACGAGTGTTTATATATCGCTCATGTGAGTTTATCTTATTCTTATTCTTTTTTGCCTTATAATATAGAATCTATCTTTGTTCTAGCCAATTATACCAACTATTCCAACTACTATAATATATTGAAGTATCTTTATTGTTCAGTGCTAGAGTTAATCTGTCCATTTCTGTGCAATTAGAAATTTTTTGAATAATCATCTCTTCTGTAGGTATTTGGGGATGCTTCCAACCTTGGGCAAAAGCTAATGTGGCGCTGTTAGTATATGTATTGTAATATACTTCACTTTTTTTGATAATTGTTTATCAAAAATCCCTAACAGGAAGGATTCTGGTTTGTACTCGATCTGTTCTTTTGTTATATCTTCCAACCATTTTCTGATTTTCTGCCAGTATTTTTGGGCTTCTATACAGGACCACCACATATGAAAAGAGGTTCCCTCTTTTTATTTATATTTCCAGCGCTTCGGACTCATATTGGGGTACATCTTCACCAATCTCAAAGGAGGAAGATGCCATCTGTAAAACATTTTATAAGTGTTTTCTTTATATACTGCGGATTTTGTAATCTTATTGTTTCTACCCCAGATCTTTTCCCATTCTATTAAGGTGATGCTACGTCCTACATTCTTACTCCAGGCTATCATATTCCCTTTGTTCTTCTTCTAATTCTACTTCTAATAAATAATTATAAAATTTAGTTATTTTTTTTTTATCTGGTCCTAATAATTTTTTGTCTAATTGCTGAGGTTTATTGTTAATTCCGAATTCTTTCTATCCTGTTTATATCTATTGTGGATTTGGAGGTATATCCACTGATCAATTTTAAATCCCTGTTCTTGTAATTCTTGTCGCGATTTCAAATTTCCTTGTATATCCAGTAAATCTTTGTATTTAATCATTTTAGTAATATCCAAATTGTTTGGATGGATCATTGCCTCCATTGTTGATATCCAAATCTGTACTTTTAAATTTTTATTCCGTATTTTTTCCCAATTAGTTAATAATGAGTCTCTAATTAAATGTCTATGAAAATATTTCTGGCTAACTTTCCCTACATCCCATAAAAAGGCGTGCCACCCCCTCTGCAGATCATGACCTTCTAAAAATAGAATTCTCCTATTAGTTAAATTCACCCAATCTTTTAGCCATACTAAAGAGGCAGCAATATAATACAGTTCTCAGTTTGGAAGTGCCAATCCTCCCCTGCTCTTCAAATCTTGCATTGCCTTTAAATTTATTCTAGATCTTTTCCCTTGCCAAATAAATTTATGAGTTGTTTTATTAAGTTCTTCAAAACAATTTTTATGTAGTTTAATTGGGATCATATGAAATAAGTATAAAAATTTTGGAAGAATGTTCATTTTAATGGCAGCAATCCTACCCAGTAATGAAAGTTGTAATCTGCCCCATGATTCTAAATCTTTCTTTGCCTGTAGCAACAATTTGTCATAATTGTTTTCTTTAAGCGTCTTACAATGTGCTGTCAACCATATTCCTAAATATTTAACTTTCTTTGTCACTTGTATTCCCATAGCTTTCTCTAAATCTTTTTTCTGTTTTTCTGTTAAATTTTTAGTCATTAATTTTGTTTTTTTCCTATTAATTTTGAGTCCTGCCACCGCACCAAATTGTTCTAATTCATTTATCAATTTTTATTCTCTTTCTATTGGTTCCTCAATTAAAAAAACCCATGTCATTGGCAAACGCTTGCAACTTGTATTCTTCTTTTTTAACCTTTAATCCTTTTATCTCTAAATAATGTCTAATTTGTATTAATAATGTTTCTAATGAAAATATGAAGAGCAGGAGTGAGAGTGGACAACCTTGTGACTCCTTTTTCTATTTTTATTGGGCGAGTATATTCCCCGTTTACTATAATATTGGCCTGTTGTATATCATAAATAGTTGTTATATTTTCAAATTTAGTGCCTAAATTCATATTATAAATTTTTTGAATTAGAAATTGCCAATTTAAATTGTCAAAGGCCTTTTCTGCATCTAAAAACATAAGTGCAATTTGTTTTCCTGGGCGGGCTTCATAAAATTCTAAAATATCTACTACTGTTCTTAAATTATTCCTAATCTGTCTAGCTGGGAGAAATCCATTTTGATCTTCATGTATATATAAATTTAAAATTCATTTTAATCTGTTTGCTATTATGGAGGTGAATATTTTGTAGTCAGTGTTTAGCAGTGAAATTGGCCTATAGTTTTTAATATATCTGGGATCAGATTCCTCCTTCAGGATCAACGTAATCAATGCTCCCCTCCATGAGTCTGGCATCTTGGCTGCTAATAAACATCGTTAAAAACTTTCATCATAAGAGGTCCAATTTGTTCTGCAATTACTTTATATAACTCTCCTGGAATCCCGTCTGGCCCTGGGGTTTTATTATTTTTCTGATTCTTTATTGCTGATTTCAGTTCAGACCAAGTAATGTCTTTGTTTAATAATTCTACCATTTCTTCCCCAATTACTTTATCTTTAATTTCATCGAAATAATTTCTTATGTTATCCTCATTAATTTCTTCCTTTTTATATAGCTCTTCAAAGTATTTATGTACAATTCCTTTTTTCTGTTCTATCTCTTGTTGTATGTCGCCATTTCCATCAGTCTCTTTTCTTTCTTTTTCTTTAATTTATAAGATAACCATCTTCCTGGTTTATTAGCATGCTCAAAGTAGGTTTGTCTGGTCATATTCAAATTTGTAATTATTTTCTCTTGGTCAACTAAATTCAATTTATGTTTAGCAATTATGATCTGATTTTGCACTCTTGAATCCTTTGGGGTCCTCTGCAATTGAATTTCTAATTCTTTAATTTGTTGTTGTAATTTATTTTGTTGGGCATATTTTTCTTTATTTCTCCTAGCATTATGAGAAATTGTTATACCTCTTATTACTGCCTTCATTGTGTCCCAAATGTTTTGTTTTGTAGATTCACAATTATCATTTTCTTTTAAGAAATAATTTAATTCCTCCTTAAATTTGTCAGTATATTGTTTTTCTCTTATTAATTGAGTATTTAGTGTCCATCTTTTCTTGGGTTTCTTCCTACCCTTCCATATTATCTGGATTGGACCATGGTCTGCCCACTCATTTGGTAAAATATCTATTCCTTTTATCTCATTTGCTATTTCCCCATTCATCCATGCCATGTCAATTCGTGTCCATATTTTATGTGGATTAGAGTAGAATGTGAATTGTTTTTTCTCAGGATATAATCTTCTCCATAAATCCACCAAATTTAACTCCTTCATCATTTCCTTACATATCTTAGGGAGCTCTCTTTTCCCCCCTTTTTTTCTTCCCCCCATTACTATGGTCTTTCTGATAATCAGCAATAGAGTTGAAATTTCCTATAATACAGACATTTCTTTTTTCAAATTCTATTATTTTTCGATATAAATGTTTAAAAAACTCTTTCTGGTCTTCATTTGGGGCATAAATTACCACTAATAAAATTGAAATAGTATTAATCCAGATCTGTAAAACCAAGATTCTTCCCTCAGCATCTGATCATACTAACTCTGATTTCAAATCCTCTTTAACATATATTACAATCCCTTTCTTTTTCCCTTTATCAGCTGGTGCAGTAAATAATTTCCCTAATTTCGGGCAATCTAAAAATCTTCCATCTACTTTCCTTATGTGAGTTTCTTGTAGACATATTATATTGGCATTTTGTTTCATTAATTTCGTTAATATTCTTTTCCTTTTTACTGTCATTTTAAGCCATTTATGTTAATTGATAGAAGTTTCTTTTCTTCTTCCATTTAGTTCTGTTTTGCTCTTTGCCTCGTAATAACTCCGGTCTCTTCTTGTATTTGTTGAGGTGTAGTTTCTTCTCTCTCTTGGTGTAAGTAAGTAGTCCTTTTGTTTCTTAAGGTTCCCTCTTTTTTGTTTCTATGGTAACTTTGGTCTTCTTGTGAATTTGTTTCCAATTCCTCCTTACTACTTTGATCGTCCTGGCCTACTCATTGTTCATATAATTCTTGGGCCCTTTCCATAGAATCTATTTTAATTTTCCTTTCTTTCCATGAGACTAACATCCCCTCTGGAATTAACCATTTAAATACAATTCTTTTTTTGATATAAGTAGGCTGCTAAAAATTTGTAATCTCTTCTTATTTCCCTTACTCTTCTTGGGATTTGCTTGAGAATCAAAATTTATTTGCCTTTATACTTAATTATTCCATCCCTGGACATCCTAAATATAATATCACGAATGCTCCTTCTCTCAAAGCATATATGGACTTCTCTTAGGCATTTATGGCATCTCGCGTAGTTTGTGTTGACTCTATATACTTCATCAAATTCCCTTAATAAATCATCTTTGACTTTGTCCAATAATCCAGCCAATATTTCCGCCATTAATTGCTCCAGATCTTCTTCCTTGGATTCCTCTACATTTTGGAATCTCAAGTATGTAGCAGCCTTGTCCATCTCTAGGGAATGAGTCTTCCATTTCTTTGCTCACATTTTTTAATTCCTTGTCTACTTTTTCTAATTTCCTTTCAGTTCGTTCAGTCTTTTTCTCTACTTCTTTTATTGTTACTTCATTTTTTTCCAAGGCCTGTTGTAGTATTCCAATTTTATCTTCCAATCTTATATATTAGAGATATCTGCTTTCATTTCTGCTTTTAATTTCCCCATCTCTTCTTTTAATTCATTAATATCTGTTCTTGTTTCATTATGATTTTTTATCATTGTCTCTTGTAGTTTTGTCATCGATTCCTGTAAGGTTAGCAAAATTGTTTGAATGTTGGTATCCGAGACATTAGCTGGTTTTTCGGCTGGGAGCGTCTCTTCTATAGTTTTTTGAGCCATGGGCGAAGCTGTTGCCAACGTAATTGTTCATGTCGGGGTAGTCTTCCTTCCAATTTTTAAAGCTGTAATAGTTGTAGAAGTCATTTCTTTTAAAATTTGTTTCTGTTGTTGAATTATATTAATTATATTGTCCCAAATTACCATTCAGTATTATAACCCCTATGTTAAAATTGACCAATGTCTAATTGCTTTATCCACCTTTCTACTGAATAGTTATATTCTTAATTAATTTCTGGAATGTGTATAAATGTATTTTTTCCAAATCCTAATTCTAAGTCAAATATATGATTTTATAGGCCCTATATTCAACTTCTATGCAACAGTATACAACACAATGCTACAATCTATATGATAAATATATATAATAAAGATAATAAGTTTGATATGTAATAAGTAGTATATCCAGTCCAACTAAGTTTGAGTTTTAAATTTGATAAGAATGTAAATATTTTAAATATAAATGTGTTTTTATCTATCCTTATCTGACCTTATTTTAAATATTAAATATTCTTAATATTCTTAAACACAAATAATCTTACACAAAAGCAAAGTTATTTTCATCCCAAATAGGTTAATTATATTATTTTCCCTGTATATCTAATCTGAATGTAGCTATCTCTATTATTAATAAATTAATCAAATAAATTACTTCAAATATTTAACAGTTCAAATACTTAACTCTCTAATACAGAAATTAACTCCTTCCCTCAAAAGACAAATTTATATTCGTTATAAAGAGAAAATAGAAAAGGAGAGATAATACCAGAAAATAAGTAGATAAGCAAATGTATGCAAAAAAATGATAGCAATAGGAAAAGGGGGGGGGGGAGGATTTTTAAAGCCAGATTTTAATTCTACGTCTCTGATTGGAATCTTTTTTTTTCTCCCTTCAAACGTACCGGAAGTGGGGAGGTAAAAAGTGCTGAATAATAGCTACAGTTAATCCGTATTTCCAGAGTCTTCTAATTTACTTTTTTTTTTTTAAATGTTCCTAAATTCGATTTCCTGGTTTCTTCCAAATACAAGCACCTCCTCAATTAGTATAATGTTCTCCCACAGGGACATCTATTAAACAGTTAATATCAGATATATTTTTAACAGTACTTTCAGAGTTTCTAAGTATCTCGTGTAATGCCGCACTGTCTCTTCTCTGTCAACCTCAGTCCTCTTCTCTTCCTCAGTTCAATAAAGTTTATCAAAAGAAAGTTTATCAAAAGGAAGTTTGTCCAAGTAACAATGAAGTAAGTATTCCAGTTTCTCCCCAGCTATCAGAGTCTTTCTAAACAGTAATTTCCAAACTGCAAAGGTTTCCCTTTCAATTGTTGTAATCCACACTTTCACTTCAGTCTGCCAGACCTTTTTCCCCCATGCTTGTTTCTCCTCTGCTTTTTAGCCACTTTCTTTTCAGGCTTCTGATAGAGATTTGTACAAAAGACTATAACTTGCCAGTCTTCCTCCTCGCCATTAAGTTGCCTGTGCCACACTTTTCACCAACAGTCTCACAAACTGTCACTAAAGCCCCGGTCCCACTGCACTTATGGATGCAAAGAGGATGTAAAATGTTAAAAAAAAGCTTGCCATCCGTTGGAAAACGCTATGCATCTGTTGTGTACTCACTGCATACGTGTTTCATATGCTCTATCCGTTGAGCATCCGTCCACTGAGATTTCATCCGTGCAAGAAGTTTTGAGCTGCACAAAATTTCGTGAACGGATGAACTTTCTGCCGCGTATAATGTACATCCACGACATATATGGGCAACAAACATTCTATGTCCGTTATAATCCGTTAAAGGTCCGTTATAATCTGTTAAAGTATAATTCTCTCTGCATCCTCTGGCCATCCCCTCAACACACATCCGCTGCAGCTGAAAATGGAAAGAGTGAGGAAACAAAAGGTACACGGAACATCTACACAGCGTTAGTAGCACGGAAATAGAATGGATGTAAGCATGTGCATCTCGTATATGAAGGATTAAAATGGACAAACCGTTTGTATCTGGGATGTATCTCGGATATTTAGGATGTCTGGAGTATGTCTAGAGTATGTAGAAGGACACCTAGCGGACTACCGATATTTCCTATAAAAAGGGGGAAAAAATCATCTGGATCTCAGTATGAGTCCAGCAGCCATGGTGTACAGACCTCTTCACCCTTGGTCTTGGTCTTCCACATCATCAATTGTTCTCCACCATGGATCATGACACAGTCCATATGATAGCTGCGCTCATTCATCACCAGAACCAAAACCTGTTCAGACTGTTTCACCTTTTATACAGAAGGAGAAGAAGGAGACGTCCAAGAGCTGTGTGGGTCCGAGGATGGATCGTGAGAAGAATGGAGTTTGGACTGTATGACCAGTTGATGGTGGAGCTGAGGAATGAAAACCCTCATTCATTCCATCACTTCATGAGGATGCCACCAGCCATGTTTGATGAACTTGTAGAGCATCTGAGACCCAGGTTGACCAAGCCAAGCACCAACTTCCATCCCAACCTGGACCCTGGACTGAAGGTGGCACTGAATCTGTGGCACCTGGCCTCTGGAACCACATACAGAAACATGCAGTATGCGTGGAGAGTGCTACACAACAGCATCAGCAAAGTGGTCAGAGAAATGGTGCAGGCCATCATTGAAGAATACGTGGAGGAGCTCCTCAAGTGCCCCACCACTGAACAAGGCTGGAGAAAACTTGCAGAAGAGTGGTATCAGAGGTGGAACTTTCCCCACACCATTGGAACCATAGATGGGAAGCACGTGGCCTGCAAAGCTCCACCCAACTGAGGGTCCAATTATTACAACTACAAGGGCTTCTTCAGTATCATCCTCTTTGCCATGGTTGATGCTGACTACAAGTTCATCTACATCGATGCTTCAGGCAACGGACCAGCTTCAGATGGCCAGGTATACAAGCAAGTGACCTCAAGGATGGGCTGGAACACAACCTCATCATGGGTTTTCCAGATCCAGACCCCCTACCCAATGACACACAATATGTGCCCTACTTCATCATTGGTGATGACTCGTTCTCCCTCAGAACCTACCTCATGAAACCGTACATTTCAAGATGCCTCACCCTTGAAGAGAGGATCTTCAACTACAGACTGTCCAGGGCAAGAAGGGTGGTGGAGAATGCCTTTGGCATCCTGGCCAACAGGTTCCAGATACTTCTCACCACCATGCAGCATGAGCCACAGACTGTGAGGAGGATTGTGGAAGCTTGCTGCATCCTGCACAATCTCATGCGCACCCGCTACCCAGTGTTGCAGAACAGACTTGTGGACTGTCAACAAGGGAATGGGGACATGGAACCTGGTGAATGGAGGCAAGGAGGTAACCTGATAGACACTGTGGATGTACAAGGCCCCAACAGAGCTTCATGTGAAGGGAAGAAGCAGCGCAACCTCCTGAGACCCTGGTGCAACTCCCCAGCTGGAGCAGTGGAGTGGCAAGACAGGATGATAGATGATTAATGGATGCTTCCTTGAGCCTGTCGCATAACACTGATGAGATTGTGCCATGTATGTTGAGTGGTCCTACAATGAATAGGGCATTCATAAAGAGCTTTGTTTATTTTAAAATGTGTTGATCAATGAATAAATTGTTATTGATAATAAAGGTCCATATGTGTGGCAGATGGGATGGTGGACCATACAGTCCCACTATGCTTGCACTGGAGGTTTATCTATCCCACAACTATCCTTATCTATCCCACAAGCATGCAAAGGCTTAACCATTTTTAAAAAGTTTTCACCAACACTTTATTAAGGTAAAAAAATGAACCAAGTGACTTAAGCAAAGATAAGCTTTATTAACTTTATTAGGTAAACTGTATGACTTTATGAAAAAAGCAAAATGAACCAAGTAAAGTGTCTTAAGCAAAGATAAACTTAACAAGTAAACAACTCAGTGTCTGACACTATTCTCAGTCACTCTGATTCATGTCCATGGTCTCAGCTGTTAAGCGGGCAGGGACTGTGGAGGTGGCTGTGGATTGAGTGCTGGTCTGAGGCACCATTGGGGTGCTTGGCCCCGAGGGTACAACAGGGGATGGTGTGTTCAGGAAGCTGTCCGAGAGCTGACTCAGTCCCGTGAGGTTGAGAGGCCCTTCATCAAGGACTTGAGATGTCAGGCCCTTCATCAAGGACTTGAGATGTCAGGCCCAATACTGATGACAGTTTATCCGTTGATGGGCTTGGCTGTGGGGTGGAGGAAGGAGTGTAGTGGGGCTGTCTGGTCTGCAACTGGGTGAGGAGTGGCGTCTGTGGCATGCGATGAACCTGGGCCTGGACTGGGAAGGTCTGTTTTTGCTGTGGGAAGTCCTGGTAGTCGTAGCCTTGGTAGGTGAGGGGCTGTTGAAAGCCGTGGAAGGGCTGTGACATCGCCTGGGTTGGAGGAGCAGACCTGGACTTGGTAGGAGCAGCTTCAGCTGGGCCTTGAGGGTTGTGCAGAAGTGCTGTGATCTTCTGCTTCATCACCTGGTACTGGGCCTCAGGCAGGTCCCTCAGGGTCTGGCTCACGTAGGTGATGAAGGTGCTCCAGCCCGAGGATGCTCTGTCCAAGTGGACCAGCTGAGAGAGAAGTTCTGTGCTGGTCTTCATTGTGTCCCTGATCTCCAACAGCACACTGTGGTTCTGGCCCTCCAATCTGCCTCTCTGCCTGCATCCTCTGGAGCTGAGGGTGGGGGTGGGTTGGCCTCTGGTGGCTGCTGCTTCTTCCTCCATTTGTGACAGCAGGGCGTCATCCTCCACGGGATCCTCCAGGTCTGCCGGCATGGGGAGTGCAGATGTTGGGGGGGTCTCTGCTGTGGGGCCCTCTGAAGACACCTGCCTGGACAGGGTAGCTGGCTCTTGGCTGGAAGAGGAATGGCTGTCTGTGGGCTGTCTGAGGGAGAGGGGTGTCAAGGGGCTGTTCCTTGGTGGCAGATCTCACCCTCCAGGAAACTGCACTTGGCCATGACATACATCTCTCGGTCAGTGAGCTTGACAGCAGCCTGCCCGGATTTCTTGAGGTGTAGCTTGCCATACCATGTGCATTGCATGTGCTTCCACCATCCCAGGAGTACTTCTGCAGTGTACCCCAGGCTCTCTGCCTTGTCTCTCCAAGCTGCCTCCTTCTTCTTGGTGTCGCGATAGAGTCTGTGGCCCTTTCTCCAGAGGTACTCATTCTCCCTCAGCCATTCCAGCACCTCATCCTCATGTTCCTCGGAAACGGTGCACTGTTTCCCCTCTCCCTTCTTCTTCCCTTGCCTCTTCCTCCCTCTGGCCGGGCCTTCAGCAGGGCCTTCAGGGGCTTGAGCAGCAGGGCCTTCAGGGGCTTGAGCAGCAGGGCCTTCAGCAGCAGGGCTTTGAGGGCCTTGGGGCTGGTCCACCACAGCAGCAACAGCTTCAGAGTCAGTGCCAGGGGGTGGGATGCTGGTTCTGGCCTTCTTGCCAGGGCTTGAACAAGAAGGCACGGGCTTCCTCTTCTTGCCTGACTGACGAACCATGGTGTTCCTGCTAGATGTATGTGGTAGCATGTCTTTCCCCTGTATGCTGACTGCGTGCATGCTGCATCCTTTTATATCCGTGGAGCTGACACAATTAATAATCCCCGCATGCTCAGTAGACGCTTTGCATCCAATATACATCCACGCGGCATCCGCTTTGTTTCCTATAGGCGTCCGTGATGCATCTGCTTCATCCGCTATGCATCCACCCCTTCCGCTATGCGTCCGCTTCGCAATTCTCCCCCGGAACCCCTTCGGAGTTGTCATCTGCTTCCATCCGCTGTTATCTGCTAGGCTTCCTATGAACATCCATTTAACATCCCCGCTACATACTACCCGCATCCGTTCTTTTCCATTCTATTCTGTTCTGTTTATGCAAATTTTTGCCACTTTTTGGAGCGGATGACAATGGATGGAGCCACCCCCAAAATTTTGCTCGTCCGCTGTGTCCTTTATGCATAAGTTTTGTGTCTGTCAGCCAGTGGGACCTAGCCTTTACTCGCTTTTTGCTTCAATGGCAGTCCGGACTTAGAGCCGCCTTTGACAGGAGGCTAATCTTGCTCGTTGGGCTCTGGAGGACTCCTCTTCACTGCAGGTGGGTTGCCTTCCCCACACTGAAGCCCAAGTATCCCCCACATCAACACGAATCTCTCCAGGATTCGAGCACCCTCTAAGGTTCGCTCCAACCACAAGAAGAGATTAATCGAAACTGCAGACGGGCTTCTGCACCTCTGTTCGTCCTTGCCTTGCCACCGGAAGTCCCAGAGGTGCTTTTTCAAGAGACAACTGGACTTTCTGGTTTTTCTTTGAAGATGTTTTGCTTCTCATTCAAGAAGCTTCTCCAGCTCTTCAGAGGCTGGATAGTCATCTATTCAAGATGGTGTAGTGAATCCTACAGTGTGTTACTGGTAGAAGCTGGATTTGATTTTCTCTTCCAACACTAAGATTCTATGACTCTAAAAATCTACTGTGTTAAAAATGAACAGCTGAGAAGGATAAAACCCAGAACACCAAAATGCAACTAGTGAAAATTAGAAGACTAAAAGTAAAATGAGCCCATCTTTAATTTAGTTTAGATGAAAGTCAGCCTAATTTATGGAGTATTATCAAGACCAATGGGAAAATCCCACAGAAATTGGAGGAAGTATTGCTGCTCTGTTTCACTTTTTGTGCTTTTTTTTAAATAAGAAAACTTAAATGTGAAATAATGAAACTTTATTTCAATGTAATTTTATAATTATGACAGAGAATATTTTTGTTCATGTGTGGTGTTCCCTAACTTATTTTGTTCTGCATATTAACAGTCATGATTCTGGGTGGCTCTTTTAATTCTGAACCAAAAAATGTTAAAACCAATGTTTTTGTCCCTTTTATTTAATATGTTTATATTTTCTTTTATTTTGTTATCTCAAGATTGTATATTGTTTAGATGGTCTCCATTTTGACATTGATAACAGCCCAGTAATCTAATAGAAGAAGCTTTCAGAAAATCAACCAATCAAATAAAATTGTATTTCAGACAACTAGTTTCATATTTGTATGTTTCATGAAATTTCATTTCATAGAGTGTATGGTTCACTTAATATTTGTTTATCTGTTTATTTGTTCATTGATATACCACCTTTATTATTTTTTACAAATAACTCAAGGCAGAGAGCATATCCAACATACCTTCCTCTTCCTTCTGTCCCCACAGCAACAACCCTATGAGTTGTGCTTAGAGTGAGTAGCTAGCTGCCTTTCATGACCAAGGACTAGAACTCACAGTTTCCTGCTTTCAAGCCTGGTGCCTTAAACTACTAGACCAAATGTGGACCAAATGAGAGGCCAGGCTCTCTCCTTTACAAAAAGAGAAGGGGAGAGGGAGATGCTTTCCCCTACTTTGCTATATGGAAGTAAGAGTTGAGGATGTAAGGAGAATTCAAAAATAAGTTCAATTGGACTTATTGGACTTGTATGAACTGAACTGCAGAACAAAAATATTAAGAGTGAATGAGACAAGAGGAAGAAGATAAATCAAGTTTATGAGATCTCCCCAAAAACAGAAGTCAGGAGTTTGGAAAAACAAGAGCCAGCACACAAGATGATATATGGACATGATATAAGCAACTAGGATGGCTCCTCATGGTAGAAAGCATATCATGGCTTAATCTAAAAGGGGAAAAGGTGAGGTACCTGTATTGTGATGCATGTAAAGAAAATATGCTTGGTGTTCTAAAGAGGCAGGTATACCATGAAGTACAACACTAAATTGATTTAAGGCTGGAAATTATCTCCTATTCTAGACAGTTCCATATGGAAATAAAGCAATGTAAACCTCAGCTTTAATGTGACTAAAAACTCACCCACCAAACCCACAGTTTATAAGCTAAATTACAAAGGGAGGAGGCAGTGAGTAAATGGTCAAAGATGGATGGATTCTCTGAGGTATTTAGGAAGTCTAGCAAGCTGCCCTTCTGGCTGATTATTCTACTGCTTTCAGGCATGTTTAGTATTTGACCAATCAACCAAAAAGTAAGTGAAATCCTAAATTAGTTTTTAAAATTATAATCTAACATTACATAATTTAGCCTTTTTTAAAGTGGAGAAAAATGGGGAATGTTTCCTGCCTGAACAGGGTAGAACAGCCATCGCCAATTCAAAATCTTCCAGATCCACCAGGACAAAACCTTTTTGAACAGCCTCTACACCAGCTGTGACTTCCTGCAAATTTAAAATAAATGAGTGTTCAGGGCAGAGAGGCAAAGAGGAATTAATTTTATCTTCAAATTTTGTGAGTAAAGGCATATAGAGCATTACAAATGAAAGGCTCTGTGCCTGTTTCAAATATCAATGTTGTTAAGGCATGGGAGCTTAAGAAATCAATGCCTTTTAAAAGGAATTCATCACAAATTAAATGCTTTATAAAGTTTGCATGAAGTGAGGTAGGCTTACACTGCAATTTATTCCACTGTGTAAAAACAGGGTTCAGAGTGTTAGCTTCCTGAAAACATGACAGAATCTTGAAAATGTAAGTTTTATTCAATAGTTCTCCTTCTCTTCCTCCTCTGAAAAATACAGTTGTATTGCATGGAGCAATTGTGTTCTGCTTTCAAATGATAGGTTACTTGCATTTTTTCTAAAGCAAATGGTCATAAGACAACACATATTTTTAGGATAGAAAAGTAAGAAAATTAAGAGTGGGGGGTGGGGGAAGAGAAAAGAGTATTTATTATGTTTGGGGTTTGGGTGGAAGTGGCTTTTCCCATTGCAATAATGTGATCTTTTTAAGGAGCTACTACCCAAAACATGGAGGAGGAGGAGGAGGAGGAGGAGGAGGAGGAGATGATGAAGATGAAGATGAAGATGAAGATGAAGATGAAGATGAAGATGAAGATGAAGATGAAGATGAAGATGAAGATGATATATTGCAATGTCCTACCTGTCAATGAATACTTCAGCTTCAACCATAATAACACAAGAGCAAACAATAGATACAAACTCAAGGTAAACTGCACCAAATTTGATTGCAGGAAATTCGACTTCAGCAACAGAGTGGTCAATGTCTGGAATACTCTACCTGACTCTGTGGCTTCTTCCCCAAATCCCAAAAACTTTAACCTTAGACTGTCTACTATTGACCTCACCCCTTTCTTAAGAAGTCTGTAGGGGGCGTGCATAAGCGCACCAAAGCGCCTACCGTCCCTGTTCTATTGTTTCTTTTTATTTTTCTTATATGTATCCATTTCATGTATTCATAACTATGTATATACTTATACCTGTTATCTTATAACTGCTTGACTAAATAAATAAATAAACAAACAAACAAACAAACAAACAAACAAATAAATAAGATGAAGATGAAGATGAAGATGAAAATGAAGATGAAGATGAAGATGAAGTCTGGGGCTCAAACCCAGCCTTTTTACACGAGCTCTACCACAGAGACCCAATTTCCTTCATCATTCATCATGTAGCCAGCTTGCTAAGCAGGCATATTTTTTTCACATATCAAATGTTTCTAAGCATCGTACTTGTCTCTCATGCTAGCCAGATGAAAACAAGGAGAGAAATATTTGCAAAGCAATCTCTCTCCCTGGTTTTGCTATGGAGGTGGCGGGAGAATTCATAAAAGCTGGACCTGTTTGTCTAAATGGAAACTTACACAAATAGCTAGACCAGTCAAACATTAATCAAAAAAATTCCTGCCTGGAGCTAGATTAAGCTAGAAATGCAGTTAAAGGAAGGGAGATTAACACAATGGGAAAAAGTGGGCCAACAGCTTAGGGCTGCTATCCTAATTCTTTTATTCTTCTTCACTTTCCTACAGAAACTGTTCTTTTGAGATGGGGAAAGGCTCAAAACAGGTCTTGTCTCTGTGAAATATCTGTGGATTACAACAGTCAAGACTTTTTCCATCCCTGATATTTATTGGTATCTTCTGTTTACTGTTCTGTGTGGTATGTTTTCATTTGACAGGGAACAAAACAGGCAGCCTAGGTTATAAATCAGAACAGTGCAATATTTTAATCACAGTCCTGTAAACGTCCATTCTCTGTCTAGTATATTCAAATCTATAGATCAGCCTTTCCCAACCTCTTGACACCAAATGTGTTAAGATTATATAGTTCATTGTTGGACATGGTAGGTAGCCTTATGGTCTTGGTGTACCATGAGAACCCCAGGTTGGAAAAAAATGCCCCATGTCAGCATAGATAGAAATTTCTGTTAAATATCAGTGAGTGCAAATGTCTGGATTTTCTAGGAGCAGAAATCAGAACAGTTTCTCGCCCTCCTATCCCCCATCCTCCTCCTCTGTGTCATGTTCCATTGGTTATTCTAGAGGTTAAAAATAGATCAGTTATACAGAGTTAAAACTGCAATTTTATCAAAAAAAATATTTCCTTCCTGGGAATATAGATGCAGTGATCCATCTGAATTCAAGACAGGTGTCAGGAAGCTGTTGCAGTCCAGAAGCCTAGACATCCCCTATCATTGGCCACATGGACTGGATTCAGTGACTATCTGGAGGATTAAAGAGTCCCACATCTCTGTGGACTACAGGTTGTGCTGACTTAGCAACCATAATTGGAAATGTTAAGCAAAGCAATCACTAAGTGAAACCAGAACTGTGCTTATGATCTTACTTTAGCTTTCCTTTGCTTTACAGACCTACAAAGATCATAAATGTGAGGAATAGTCACTAAATTGCATTTTCATCACCACCATAACTGCAGACCTGCCAAGCCCTGATAAAGGAAAATCTGGAGACCCATGAAAAAAAATCTGGAGATTCTATAAAAAATAGTGAGATTCACGGTCCCGTGAATAACTAACCAATCAGAGCGTGTTATATCCGGTGGTAGAAAAAGCAAAATGGAGGCGCCCAGAGTAAAAAGAAATGTGCTGTATGTATATATGACTGTATGGTAATATCGATATTGCGTGATCTGAGAAGTGGCGTCATGTCGTTTGTGTGAGAATCAGATTTATGCGCGTATAAGCCGACCCCCAAATTTGGAAAAAAAAAAAAAAAGCGTTTTAAATTTGGCGTGAGATTGAGGAGCCTTGTCGTGAGACCGTGAGACATGACAAAAAATTGTGAGACTCACGGCAGAACCGTGAGAGTTGGCAGGGCTGTAATTGTGAATGGTCATTCTACAAGGCAGTTGCTAAATAAGGTCTACCTACTGGTATATACTATTGTCTCAGCTCTCCTTTTTTTCATTTTGTAAATGTTTTTCAAATCCATAAGGGCAAGCTGTTCCAACATCCAATTAAAATAAGATTTTGTTCCATCTGTTGATTTCATTTTATTAAAAACTGTATAACCATGGGGGCCCTCCCTCCACCTTATTAACCACTGTAAAATGGCTATCTTAGAATTTTTTTCTTTGAAATATATGTTATGATTTCATAATTTTAGAATTGTTAATTAATTTTAATATTTTAAAATTAACTTTATATGCTTTTATATGTTGGTTATACTGTATATCGCCCAGAGACAAATGATCATTCTAGAAACATGAAATATATATAAATAAATCTTCATAAAGCCATGCATTGGTTCCACCTAATATTTTCTTCTCCTAAGTAGCAATCATGTTAGACTGTTGCCACCCAAAGAAAAATATCTGAGCGCAAAGGTAGAAACATAACACCTTGCAAGGTTTTAAAAGGCTTTTTCAAATAAATACATACTAATGCAGGGATAGGTAACCTCACAAACAAAGCGACAGTGAGTGTCTCCAGACCAGCTGCAAAATAGGCAGAAATTCAACGAGTGAAGCATAGGCATTGCAGGTTATATGCAGTATTATTCTCAGATTGGTCCTGCAAGACTAAGGGTGTTGATATTATAGCAAGTTTAAAAACTGAAGAGTGTGAAGATGGCAATTTGCATATTAGTAAAACTTCCTACATTCTTGCCTCTCCATGCTTCCTGTTTCTCACACAGTTGTCAATGACTGAAAAGTCTTGGGTCAAAAGAAAGGTGGCAGCTTTTGGGGGCTGCGTGTAATCCTGTGCTCAGTAGATTCCTGTAACAGTCTGCAATGGCTGTAAGGAACACTCACAGGATCATCCCACATGTCATATTTTTTTGTGTACAAGCCTGGAAACAACTTGGCACTCTATGATTGTTTTGATTTTCAGCTCCAGCCAGTTTGTGCTATGACAACAGAGAGGATGGGAACGGAAGCTCAAAGCATCTAGTTTGCCCATCCTATTGCATAATAAAAACATGTCCAAGTAGGCACCGAACACAGTGAAAAATAAAAGCACCAAAGAAAGCTAATAAAGGCAGTTTCCTTATGAAAGAAATCTTGCTTCATTCATGGAATCAGATATGAGATGATAGCTGTTTTCTATTAGTAATTTTCCTGAATTTGGCATGGCTTCTGTTGTTTATTTTTTTCTTACTGGAAAAAAAAAGGAATTAAGGAGGAAAAGTGCACAGGGCCTGCTTGTTTATAGAAATGAAGTGATCCATTTAGAAGCACCCTGAATTATTTGTTTAGGTGCTGTGATGCAGCACAGTTCCTTCATACTTCAGCCACACCTACAAAGAAATGCCTACAAGGCAACCCTCATATATTTTATGCACTGTATTCCCTAATAGCCCAGGAAGGTAAATCAGGCTACAAAATGACCAAGTATCAATATTACTACTTAGATGAACCTTGCATGTTTTGTTTTTCATGCAGCAGTTCAGCCCCAGATTGAGTCTCTTTCTTGGCCTAGAGATTTGCACTGTTGCCATTTGGAGGATAACAGCTGCAATGGATGTAGTGCACCAGACACACACACACACACAAACACACACACAAACATGCTGCTCTCCTTCCTTAGAGATCTTAAGCACCTTTGCTGAGAAGACAGAAACAGTTAAAGATTCTCACTTCCTCCCCTTCACCAGATTGCCTGGTTCCCACTGCAGGAAATTAGCAATTTTATTTAAGGCCATTGGGAGGGTCTCTCTGCAAGCTCACCAAGGGATCAACAATTGCTTGTTATCTGCTGCCATGATCTCTCAGCAAATTAGCTGACAGATGGGGAAAGTGAGCAAGGTCTTCCAGTGTCCGCAAATGGCAGTTCTGACATAATTAAGTATACGCAACCTGTGGATCACCCACCCGTATTCTACTCTTCCTGCACTGCATGTGTGCATGCTTTCAAGTCAGCATTGATTCCTGGCAACTGCCTGGGTGAATTTTTGCAATTCCAAAATTGGCAAGATTTTGGAAGTGGCTTGCCCTTCCTTCCTTCCCAGGGCTAAGGATCAGTGACTGGCCCAAGGCCATGCAGTTGGCTTCCTGCCTATGACAGAACTAGAACTCATGCTCTATCAGTTTCCAGCCTTATGCCTTAACCATTTCACCAAACTGGTTCTCTTTGTTCCATCCGGAAAAACGCGAGGTAGACCGGGTTCCAACAACAAAGTCTTTATTTCAAGTACAGTTGCAAAACGGAACATTGGCTCAAGCCGTGACAGCCCTTTTATACTTTTCTGTCTGCCGGCTTGTAGCCAATGACGCTCATTTGATATTGCCACCTTTTTGCGGCTTTGGGGATTGGTTCCTTTTGAACCTATCCCCATTTGTTTTTAGTAACCAATCAGAATGAGTTATTTGGAGTCTACTATTTTCATACAGAACACCCCTCCCCTCTTAGTTCAGTCCTACGTGGTGACGTAGTCGCGCAGGTAGGTGGGGCTTCTCTTGACTCGACTGGACTTGCGCGGTTCATTATCATTGGAGACTTCAACCGGTTCGGATGGGGTTGCTGTGTCTTCAGTCCTTCTCCATGGAACTGTCTGGAAGGGTGAGTCAGCCATTTTACTGCCACCTGAGTTTCTTAGGCCGGCGGTTTTGCCGCTCCCTCCCGTTTCCTCCGGGCAGGTCGAGCTGGCCTGGCTGGCCCTTTTGGATGGACTCTTCTCGCAACTTTCTTCAAACAGTGAGTCTTTTATTTGCTCTTTTTGCTTGTTATTGTTTTCGGAGTTTAATTTAAACGGTTCTTTATTGATTTCTCGCATTTCCCCCCCCCCTCTTTGGTTTGAATTTCGTCGTGTTTTTCTATGTGTGGTTGTGTGTTTGCATTTCGTTCTATGTTTCGGGAGCGAAGCTGGTCTATGTGCCGCTTCCATTCCCTGCCGTCGTCTACCGTTAGTCGGTAGGATTTGGGGCCTGTTATTTGTGTAATTTGTCCGGGTAGCCATAATGAGTCCCCGGTAAAAATTTTTGCATAAACTAAGTCGCCTATTGCAAAGGTTCTGAATCGAGTGGAGGAGTCAGGGAGGGTTTTCTGGTGTGAAATTTGGGTGCAATCTGTCTAGATGCGACCTTAGTTTCCTTCCCATCAGTAATTCTGCTGGGGTTTTGTTGGTTGTAGTACTGGGTGTGATATGTTGGAGAGTGAGTAATCGATTTATTTTAGTTTGGACATCCCCAGTGTCCATTTTTTCTAAACCCTCCTTGGTAAACCTGACCATTCTCTCTGCCCTACCGTTTGCAGCCGGGTGGGCCGGCGCAATTAGGGCATGTCTTATACCTAGGGAGGCTAGGTATTGCTCAAATTGGAGACTGGTTAATTGTGGCCCGTTGTCAGACACTAGGACATCCGGTAGGCCATGGGTTGCAAAGAGTTTGTCAAGTTTTTTTATGATGGTTTCTGTTGTCGTAGATGGCATAATTTTTACTTCCAGCCAATTAGAGTATGCATCTACAACAATCAGAAATGTATGCCCCTTGGTAGGACTCGCAAAATCGATGTGGATTCTTGACCAGGGGCCTCTTGGGGTTTCCCAGTCTCTTATGGGTGCTTTTGGTGGGGACGGCCTGATTTTTTGGCATTTATTGCACGAGTTTACCCAGTATTCGATGTCCCTATCTATACCCGGCCACCAGACATAGCTTCTAGCAAGGCTTTTCATTTTAACTATTCCCGGGTGGCCTTCGTGAAGCATACCCAGTACCTTGGTTTGTAATTTGTTAGGAATAATTACCCGATCACCCCACAATAAACAACCTTTTTGGATTGAGAGTTCAGTTTGTCTGGTCCGGAAAGATTTAAAGTTCTCCGTTTTTTGGTTTTCCGGCCAGCCTTTACCTACCCAGTTAAGTACGCGGGCAGCCAATGGGTCTTTTGCGGTGGCTCTGGCAACATCATTCGCAGATATGGGTAGATCGGGGCAAGTCTCTATTTGCAATGCTGTCATCGTTGGTGCCGGGTCTTCCTCTGTTGATGGCAATGGTGCTCTGCTCAAAGCGTCTGCATGGGAAATTTGTTTCCCTGGGCGATGTGTCAGAGTATAGGAATAGGCGGCTAGGAACTCTGACCATCTAGTCATTTGTGGGGACAGAATATTCGGTGTGGGCTTGTTTCCCGCCAAAATTCCTAGTAGCGGTTTGTGGTCTGTTACGATTTGAAAAGTTCTTCCATATAGGTACTCGTGGAAACGTTTTACTCCGGCGACAATTGCTAGAGCTTCTCTGTCCAACTGACTGTAATTACGCTCGGTTTTGGACAGGGTTTTTGAATAGTATGCGACGAGTGCCTCTCTCCCATCAGGCAATTGGTGGCTCAGGATGGCACCGACTCCGAATGGCGAGGCGTCGCAGGTCACCGTCAATGGCAGTGTGTTGCTAAACTGGATAAGAACGGTGTTTGATATTAATAAGTCTTTTATTCCTTGGAAAGCTTTTTTTTCTCTAAACCCCCAAGTCCAAATTGTTTTCTCGTCCAGTAATCGATGCAATGGTTCCGCTATTGTGGCTTTTTGGGGTAGGAACACATTATAAAAGTTTATCAGTCCCAAAAATGCCTGCAGCTCAGTTTTATTCCTTGGTTCTGGTGCGTCTTTAATAGCTCTGACTTTTTTTTCGGTAGGGTGTATACCCTCTCCGTCTATCAAATATCCCAAAAATTCGACGCGATCAGTCATTAGACAGCATTTTTCTTTCTTTACTTTAAGGCCAGATTCTCTGAATTTATTTAGGACATCTTTAAGTCTTTTCTTAAGCTGTGTTGCATCTTTGGCTGAGATTAGGACGTCGTCAAAGTATGGCACAACCCCTTTTATGCCATTTAACAGGCGTTCCATGAGGCTCTGGAAAACGCCTGGGGCTACGCTTACTCCAAATTGGAGTCTGTTACATTTGAATGCCCCTTTGTGAGTCACTATTGTTTGTGCTTCCGCCGTTAAGGGGTCTACTGGGAGCTGTTGGTACGCCTGTGCCAGGTCTAGTTTAGCAAAAACTTTTCCTCCCCCAAGAGAGTGCAGTAGGTGTTGCACAACTGGCACCTGGTACGCGCTCTGTTGCAACGCGTGGTTCAGGGTAGCCTTGTAGTCGCCACAGATTCAAACCGACCCGTCTGGCTTAATTGGTGTCACAATTGGTGTTTCCCATCTAGCGTGGTCGACCGGTTCTAAAACCCCTTGATCTATTAATTTATTTAGTTGTTCCTCTATTTCATTTTTTAAAGCAAAAGGAACCCGTCTGGCCTTTAGCCTTTTAGGGGCTATCTGTGGGTCTAGATTAAACGAAATGGGGGTTCCCCGATACCTCCCTAGGGAGCCGTCGAAGACGTCCTGGAATTCTTGGATCAGGTCTTCTTCCCAGTCAGTTGCGGCCACCCGGTCTACTCCGGTCATCCCGATGCCCAATGGTGTGAACCATTCGATATCCAGGAGGCTTGGTCGATCTCGGTCGACTATCGTTAATGGTAGTACTGCGACACATTGCCTGTAAGTGATTCGAAAATGTCCCAGGCCGATTACAGGAATTAATTTCATCGCCACTGTTACGTCCGGAAAAACGCGAGGTAGACTGGGTTCCAACAACAAAGTCTTTATTTCAAGAACAGTTGCAAAACGGAACATTGGCTCAAGCTGCGACAGCCCTTTTATACTTTTCTGTCTGCCGGCTTGTAACCGATGACGCTCATTTGATATTGCCGCCTTTTTGCAGCTTTGGGGATTGGTTCCTTTTGAACCTATCCCCATTTGTTTTTAGTAATCAATCAGAATGAGTTATTTGGAGTCTACTATTTTTGTACAGAACACTCTTATACCACATTGAATTTTCTAGTATTCAGTTTAAGGCATAGAGCACCTTTACAACCTCTGGCTCAGTCTTCAATGAACGTTTTCATTTTATTCTTACTGTTGCCCTTTTTTCAGTTAAGTATGGTTCAGTTAGGATATCTTCTTACCTCCAGCAGGTGGTGCTGGTGCTGTATGCACAAATGAATCTGGGGTATGCATCATGCACATAAAAAGGAAATTTATAGATCTGGTATATTTCAAGCTCTGTGCCTATTGAGGCAAGCTGAAAAGGCATAATTTTGGACAATACAATATTAGCTATTAATTAATATTTACGTAATGATGACTTTTACAGAAATTCATATATGAAGATATTAATATGCTTATACTGTAGTGATATAAATCTATACAAGGATTTGAAGCTTAAAATTCCAAGGAAGACTGTTTAGGATGCTTCTTTTACATTTGGAATATATTTTTGAACACAAAACATGACACAATCATTTAAGTAAGATGTACATGTAGAAGTATACATAGATGTATAGAAGCATGGTCTTTGTTTCCTTATAATAGGTCACTGAGATTAGTATGCTTTCTTTAGTATATGTTTTGATCTCATAAACACTGAACTCAACCTAGTGTGAGGTGGAAGCAGATAAAAAAACCACCAAAAGATTCGTTGATCCAAGGAAAACAAGGTTTTATTCACATGTCTGCAGAGACGGGTTCCCTCAGGCATTGAAGGAACACAGAGCAAAATTCAGGCAGCATTTTTATACCCTAACTGTCCTCCCCCTCGTAGGAGGGTTTGGCTCACATTCTTTCTGTTTTCAAATTGACACATATATTTTGAAGGTTCATACTAGGTCCCTATCTAGCAAAAGCAGTTACACGGTTTCTGGCATCGCAGCACTTTATTACAGTTCCCCATTGTTCTCGCCTTATCTTGTTTTTTCTCTTGTGCACAAACTGGAACACTTTCTCATTTAGCAGAGCTACTGAGTTTGAGACACACTTCCTTATTCAATTCAATGGGCCATCCAACATGGCTTCGGTTCTGCTCACACTAGTATATATTCATATCCTGATTCTTTTCAACAGAATGGCTCTGTGATGTGTGCACTGAGGTTGTTGCAGGAGCACAAAGAATTGGTTTTTTTTTTTTTCCCCTATTTCTACGGCCAGGGTTGGTTCACAAGCATGTGAACCATGCTTAGGTTCACAAGCATGCAAACTATCAAGTAATTTGTTTGCCTTTAGATAGTTTGGGTTGTAATTTATTACTATCATACTGTGCCATGTGTGACTTATTAAATAAGCAGTGGTTTAGCATGGGCGAACGTCTGCTTCTGAGTTGGTTGTTTCCAGATTCTGAGCTTGAGCATTAAATCTTTCATACTTGTCGCAGGAAGTCATAAAACTGTGAGGTTGGAACTGCGTAAGAATGTGTGTGTGTGTGTGTGTGTCTATTTGTGCATGCGCGTGTATGTTCTACACACATACACACGCTACCTACTATATTAGGCATTCAATATCTGCTGCAGTTCTGCGATTTCAAGTCGGGCATCTCCAGAAGAGGAAGGTATATTTCGCACGAACATTTCGCGATTCGAAAAGTAATAAGCGACGGCTCTTCACGCCGCACAATCCCGGCGCCTTTTCAGACGTGGAGGTGCCTTTTTCCTTCGGCAATCGCGGGTCCTTGTTGGGCAAATGCGTGGGTCCTTGTTTCACCTTGCCTTGCTGTGTCCCCCCCCCCC
>BLBF01000032.1:26026122-26145246 GCA_015471245.1 Laticauda colubrina
GCCCCCCCCCCCCCGTCCCCTCCTCCTCCTCCTCCTCCTCCTCCTCCTCCTCCCACTTTTGGTCTGCGACTCCTCGACTTCGCCCTTCCCCCTCGGGAGAGGAAGATGCGGCGTCGCGCAACCGGAGGAAGAAAGGACACCAAAGGCTCGAACCCGGAAAGAGGTTTTCCGTCGAGAAACTTTCGCTTTGCCGGCAGCCGAGATCGGGAGGTCGCAGAGGAACCGCAGAGGGCCGAGAGCCGGGGAGGGGCGGAGATGGCGGTGAGTCTGGCAGCTGCGGGCACTTTGCATCGGATCGGAGAACGGGCGGAAAGAGAGAGGCCGTTGCCTCCCGATCGCGCCCCCAAATCCAACAGCCTCTGGATCCAGCTATCTGGCGGTCGCGCCCCGACATCCGGCGGCCATCGCTCAACCCGCAGGATGTCGAGAAGCTCTTCTCGGTTCCTCACGCCTCTCATCTGACCTGTCCGACCGGGCAAACGAGCTGGCCGGATTTGCGATGAAACTGACCAAACACCATCTTCCAAGCCAGCCCCGTTCACCCCATCCGGCGTTGGATTTCCATTAAGTATCTCAAAGTGCAGGAAGGTTCCCACAGGATGAAGTACTTTCCTTCACCGGAATTGGTGTACAAATCACTCTCAGAAAAAGAAAAAAAAGAAGAAAAAAAAAAGAGGAAATAGAATATATCATCCCCCCCACACACACATCTGGAGGGGAAGGGGCTCCTTTTCATTCTTCCCTTTATCTGCAAAGCAGCTTTTGAAGGAGTAGTTAATAGTTGCACTTCGTTCAGAAACCAGCCTTCCCAATAACACTACCGGGCACTACCGGGCACTACTACTACTACTACTACTACTAACACTACTACTAACCTAGTAGTTCAGAGTATGGCCTGATTCTGAAAGATCTGGCAATCACAGAGGTACTTGGCTTTTGTTTTTGCCCCAGTTTCCCTTTTTTCTCCAAATTGCAAACTGCCCAGCAAATCACAATGCAGAAAATAGCAAAGAGAGTTCGAGTGATTGCAGCCGCTCTTCCTGTTGCCCCAGCAAGATCTGAATCTAAAAGGGTTAGATCAGGTTTAACCTTGGTGCTCCCTTTTCTGGAATCCATGGAGATTCTAACATCACATTTTCCCTTTAGGGAAGGAGTGACTTCCAGTGGAAAGAGGAAACTACTCTTGTCTGGCTGTCCGGAGGTCGGCTGTCAGAGCTGGTTTTTCCAGTCCTCAGCTAGGATCCAGCCTCTCGAATCAGGTATGTGCAGCCTGGGCTACTCAGAAATTGGGGGCAAAGGCCAGGATTGCCAGCAGCAGCTGCCCTAAGGAGGGCAGCATGAAGGAAGCCACTGTAAATAGGTAGCTGTCTGTGTCAGGCTGTTGAAAACGCAAGCAGGGCAGCGAATTCTCAGGCTTCATGAGGTCCACATTTGAACTTTCTTATAGGAAAACATCTGAAAGGTCTCCACAGAGATACGGTGCAGAACTGAGAGAGCCAGAACTTCTACCCCAGTGCAGGTTTGAGAGGCACAGGGTCAAGAGTGGGGAGGGAGAGGACGTCATTTGACCTGGATCTTAAGCTCAGAAGTGGCTCAAATTTATAAATTTGCATTTTAAAAAACAGCATTTAAATAATGGTTACAATTTTGGGGTGTCATATTTTGCGTCTTGTTTTATCCATGGGCTGCAAAAGCTGGGAGTTCCCAAGGTCTTCCTTGACTTCTCACCAAGGCCTGAAGTGGTTTGTAAATCTTCCTTGAAGAGGCCAAAAATGTAAAATGCATTTTGATTGGGGACTAAGACTTTTTGAATTATCAGACAAATATAAGAGAAGGCAGGCCTGATCACTGGGATATTTTGTGTGGTTCCAAAAGTAGCTAGAAAATATCCAGGAGTAGGGTGTGGGGAAGCATTAAGGCAAAAAGGTTGTTAGAAAGCTGAAAGGAAATGAAGTTTGATTTTTATGATGCTTGTTTCGGTTTTCTAGTGCAATCTTTATCCAAATTAGGAAGGGTTTTTTGTTTGTGTGTGTGTGTGTGTGTGTATTTGTGTGTCCCGCCCCGCCCTTCATTTCTTTCAGAAGAACAAATCAGGATGGAAAATAGGGTGGAGAAGAAAGGAATATATGAAGGCAGGAATAGAAGTATGGTTGGGACAGAAACTCAGGCTGAAAAGCCCTTTGAAGTTGAGGGTGAATAATGAGAAACTAACTGAGGAAGTATTACTTCCTCCTGAGTTCACATCAGTTGGGACAGAAAGGAGCTGCCTTACAGGTGGAAGAAAATACGTCATTTTCCAGGCTATCATATTTACCTCTTTGAAAATTATTAGAGTAACAGAGAAGGCTTGGACTCTTAGGAATTCAAAGTCTCCTTCAATTGAGTCCTAAACTCAAGTAAAACAAGAAGGATTAGACCTGATTGGGACTTGTGGGAATCTTCTAAGAAACATTGGGAGGGTGGACTAGATTGAGAAGTTGAAAAATCTTCCCAGAAGAAAATACAGTATTAGCAAACCATGTCCGCACTGCTTCCAAGAAAACTGCTTAGATCTATCTGAGAAACCCCCAAGAGCTAAACTCATTCGAAGGGAGACTCACCTTCCACTGTCCAGCAATCACTACCAGGAGAAAAGGTGGTGACAGAAATTCTTCTGGTGAGCTAGGAAGAAAGGACAGGTAGCTCCATGTTTTCAGAAGACAGCTGCTGTGAAACACTCATCCTAACTAATGTTGGCCATGTGAGATTAGTTAGTTCCTTGTATGTTTTAGGGAAGAAATTATTGCTCAGAGTTTTCAGCACTTTCTGGGTGGAAAAATGGGTAGGATTAGTAATAACTGAATATCAATAATCTGCAAACTATTATGAGCACACAAAGAAAGATTCAAGTACCTTCTCTTAATGTAGAATTTTATATATATTGTGTATTACATTCAACCTATTTTATACTGATATTCTTAAAATGAGTGTTGTGCATATC
This sequence comes from Laticauda colubrina, assembly GCA_015471245.1. Taxonomy (NCBI): domain Eukaryota; kingdom Metazoa; phylum Chordata; class Lepidosauria; order Squamata; family Elapidae; genus Laticauda; species Laticauda colubrina. Next base: position 26,029,103 of record BLBF01000032.1, read on the forward strand.
TGTGCAGCCAACAAGATATGAAATTCCCAAAATAAAGGATCCTTAACAGTAAATATTTAAATAACAATACACATTTAAATAATTGGTTTGTTGCATTGGTTTGTGACACCAGAATCTGCTTCCTTGAAATATCCTTACTGTTCTTGCTGACTGTAGACCCAGCATGGAATTTCCTTAACTAATAGCTGTTTCCTTTGAAGGATTGGTAATATGGAATTATGGCTGCTGACAGAGAGATACTTCATGCGATTAAGGATTTAAAGAGTAAGTATATACGACTGCTCGCTTCACTGTAGGCATTACTAAAATGATGGGCATTATCTCGCTTCTGCTTGGACGTTGGGCATATTTCTCACATCCCCCTTGGAATGGTATTCTTTTGTATTATGTTATGTTTCATACCTGGTGTCTGAACAAAGCACAATTGATGACTGGGGAATAGGAAGTTTCTGCTGACCTTCCCCTTAGAAGAATCACTTAGAACCTAGCCAGAATTAAAAAGAGTGACTAGATAGTCTGTTAAAATTAAAACATTTTTTTTTTAGTTTTGCTCTCTGGGAGATTAACATAATTTCTGGGCAAATCTCCAGCTAGAAAGAACTAACCAGAAAACCTAAAATAAGTGCTTATCATGCCACAGGCTAGAAAAGAAACCACTCAGAATGGAATAATTAATCCAGTGCAGAGGTGGTATTCAGCAGTTTTGGAGAACCGGTAGTGGAAATTTTGAGTAATTGAGTAAAACCAAGTAAAGTAAAACTTCTCACTGGCCCCACCCCCATCTATTCTCTTCCTCCCAAGTCCCAGCTGATTGGCTGGCTCTTCTTTTGTTGCCCTGCACCGGAGAACAGAGCTGGAAAGCTGGCTAGTGGAGTGGGGAGGGAATGGGGATTTTGCAGTAACCTTCTCCCAGGAGTGGGGTGGGAATGGAGATTTTCAGTATCCTTCCCCTGCCACACCCACCAAGCCATGCCACACCCACAGAACCGGTAGTAAAAAATTTTGAATCCCACCACTGATCCAGTGGAATCATGTGTGCACATCTGGCCTCAGTTATGCTTCTGTGGCAAACCACATGAATCATCACTGTGTTTATTTTGAATTCTCCACCACAACATGCCTTCCTGCAATTTGAAAGTTGTCTGTAAGAATAAAAGGCAGATTATTTGAAGCCTTACTCACTGCATCTAACAGTATCTAGCAGGGATGCCCATAAACTGAATAATTATTCTGATACTTCCTTGATACTCTTATACCAGACTTTATTCATAGGAAGTTATGAGTATTGACCTTAACGCTATCTGTGTTGACATTGTTGTGACAATGACACTGTCATATATGGGCCTCGAATGGATTGCCATTAGAGATGGGATCACTGGGTAAAATCCTAACCCAGATGCGAATGGGTTCTTGATCAAACAGTTAACAGGGCTGGAGTAATAAAATTAAACTCAGAGTAGACTTGGGTTGTCAGAAGTTCAGCAATAAAAAGTACAAGTCCCAGTCAATTTATCCTGTATGGAGGCAGTGGTACACCTGAAAGTTGAGCTTTCTGGCTAAAGGTATAAATAATAAAACAATAAGTAGGACATCCCATCATTTAACATATTTTACTCTGTGAGTCAACCTGCCATTGATTGATTGATTGGTTGCCTCTCTGCCCAGAACAGATCACATTTTAAAAAAAAATCAGTTTCTTTGCAAGAAGAGAGATCATGGGATAAATCACCTGGCTGAATGAACTTTTCTTTTATGCTCTTTCCATCATATTCTTTTCTGTACATGAGAACTGTGTGTAGCCTTTAAAAAGTTTTCATGGGAGACGGCCTCTTCTTTTTTTCTGCTAGACTATCAAATCCCTCTATATTCCCAGATATATTTCCTCCTTATTCCTTGTTCTGATATTTTGGCTAGATTGTAATGGGTACATTTGGCACACTCTCTTCACCTGATTTTAACTTTAGGAGGAGAAATGCTACAGCAGGACTCAGGTGTTTTATAAATTTCCTCTCCCCCATTAGATACACTGGGTGATTTGAACCAAAACTATCGGGAGCGGGGTCTCCCTGTGACAGATGGCAGCCAGGAACTGCAACCCTTCTGTGCTCAACTGGAATTTCTACTGCAGGTATGAGACTCAATAGTCAATTTTAGGACTTTTCTTGACAACAGGACTCTTGGGGGTGGTAGCAGGGGTTGCTGCAGTTTCAGAAACCTTCTGCTAGGACTTAGTTCAGATCGCTGGCAATGTGGTCTGCTTCTCTTGAAGCAGGGAAAGAATAGAAAAGGAGGAGAAAGCGTGTGTGTGTGAGAGAGAGAGAGAAAGAGAGGCAGGGAGGGAGAGAGGGCTGTCCTTGCTAATTTCTGCTCATTGCATGTATTGGTAGCCAGCACTAGCAAAAATCCTCATAGATAACCCCAAAGAAATACTGTATAGCCCCCAACTAAAAAATGGTTTTCTACTCCTGGATTATAGAGTGTATCACAAGAAATACAATTTAAATTGGTTCTAGCTCCTAATGTTGCAACATGATGCACTCCCAGCTTTTGAAGTCGCTCCTTCTTCCTTAGGCAAAGTCTGTGCTGCCCCAAAAGAACTTTACTTTCCCCCACCATTCCTATTTGAATCTCCAGTATGTTTATCGTATTCCCTAAAAACATGCTTATTTAGAAAATATGTAACCTCCTAGACTTCAATTCTATCACCAGTCAGCTTATAATCAGCTACTATATCTTTAATGAGAACGTCAATGAAGAACATATAAACCTTAATACTATTATCTCCCTTCCTCCATATTCTAGTATGATTTGAAAGAGAAGAAAAATCTCTTTGGACAGAAAAAAGATTATTGGGATTTTCTGAGCCGAAACCTCACCCAGCTAAATAGCAACCCACATGCAGGGGTTCAACATGTCACTTCCTTGGACAAAGTAAGATTAGCTTATTTTTATGGGAGCTTATTGTGGAATGTGGTGCAATGTGGATTGGTGAGAACAAATCAACTATGCTGCATTTCTTTTTGCCAGAGGAAAACACAGAGGAGGTATGGGAAATTCTCCACATCTGGAATGTTCCAGATATTGATGAGTTACCATTTCTAATATCTTAAACTTGAAGGCTAATGATAAAGGATCGTTTACCACTGCTAGCTGGGCTATTGTGAGAAGTACGGTAATTCAGAAACATCTATTAGTCATCCAATGGTGGCTGAAACAACCCACCATTCAAGAAGCAAGACCTTAAGATGATAGTCATGAAGATAACAGTAAATGCTGTTATGTTTCTACAGTTCTATTCCAACCTGATACCTTCCAGATATGATGTGTTACAAATCCATCATGCTGGATGAGGTTTTCTGGGAACTGTAGTCCAATTCATCTATCTAGAGGTTGTTAGGTTTAAAAAGGTTGAGATAATTAATTCTTTCATTTTTGAACATTTTTAGAAGTGCATATAACTGCATATCATAAGAAACACTAAACAATTTGCAAAAGGAAATGTAGTTACTATAGCAATCTGGTTAGTCAAAACTATTTGCCAAAAATACATTCCAAGATTAGCTCTTCACATTTATCTCTTTCTATAGCTCCACATTTAAGCTTTTAAAGATCTACCCAGATACACAGTGTTCTTTTTATTTTTAATGTCTGGAACCAAGATAGTCTTATTACAATTTCCTTAATTTGAACAAATTTGAACAAAGCTGCATTTCAGCCTTTCATGTCAGGAACATTCTCTTACAGATCACATGTACATAAAAAAACCAAACTGCTATGGTTTGTTCCAATCATAATTTCTTGAACAACCCCTTTAACTTGCTTTACAAATAATTCTGAGTCACAGACTAAAATTTATAAAACTGAAACAGTTGGGTTTGTACACTGTGATAAACAAAACTGAATATGCTACATTATTTCTTAAGTCAGTGTATAGTTATGGGATTTGTTGAATGGAATTATTGACTAGTACTACATCCCTTGTTGGCAACCTGCATATGTCCAGGAGTTCATACTGTATTTCTTCCAAAAACATTCTTTCCCAGTGAAATAATGAGATGTTCTAGAATTGTGCTCTGCATTTTAAATAGGAATTAGTCTTTGTGTTTGACAAATGGAAGCCAATAAGAAATGGAAATAATGTTCCTATGGTAATATCCATAACATATATAAATACTTCTAAGACCCATGGTATCTAGTATTTTTAAAGTACCTTTTTCACTTTAATTTCTTCCTTTAAAGAAGAAAATGTTTGAAATTTTGGCATCAAACAATTATAATGCACGTAGGTTGTGATTAGTGCGAGTTCGATTCATGTAAAATTCTATTTAGTGCACGATGCAATTTGATACAAGGTCATGTTTAATTTGACCCAAAATTCATTTATTGCAAGGATTGCTCATGCTCAATAAAGACTAATTTCTGTGTTGTTGCAGTTGGGATTTTAGATATTGTTTATCTTTGTGGGTACAAAATGGAGTAAAGAATTATTTCACATCTGTCTTTCCTTTATTAACATCTTTTAAACTTCAGCCCATGTCATACTGCACCAATGGATGCAAAGAGGATGTAAAACAGACAAAAAAGCTTGCCATCCGTTGGTTTACGCGATGTACTCACTGCCTCCGTTTTGCTTCCTCTCTATCCGTCCAGCATCCGTCTATTGACGTTTCATCCGCTCAGAAAGTTTTGGGCTGCCCAAAACTTTTGTGCAGAAAATGTATCCAATTCGTCCATTCTGCATCCGCTACGCATCCGCTACTCATCCGTTCTGCATCCGTTACGCATCCGCTATATCTGCTAGGCATCCCCTGCGCATCCACACAACTCGCATCCGCTCGGACACAGGGAGGAAGCGGAACGGACACAGAACGGATGCAGAACGGATGCAGCACGGAAACAAAGCATTTAAAACGGAAAAAACATTCGCAGAGGGGACCTATCTCGGATATTAAGGATGTCTACAGGATGCCTAGAGGATGCAAAGGACACCTATACTGCCTATAAAAAGGTGGAGCAACTCGTCTGCATCTCACTTTCAGACCAGCAGCCCAGCTGTGCAGACCTCTGCAGCCTTCATCTGACCCTTGCTCTTCCACAGCATCCAGTCATGTCCATCGTGGATCGTAACACAGTCCTTTTGGCAGCCACCATCCTTCTGCAACAGTGCGAAGCCATCTACAGGCTCTGTGAACTCTACTACGGGAAGAAAAAGAGACGGCCAAGAAGCGTCTGGGTCCGAAGATGGATCAGGAGAAGAGCAGAGTACGGGCTGTACAACAAGCTGATGGTGGAGCTCAGGAACAAAGACACTCGGGCATTCCAGAACTTCATGAGGATGCCTCCAGCCATATTTGACGAAGTTGTGCAGCGGCTGACACCCAGGTTGACCAAGGCAAACACCAACTTCCGGCCCAGCTTGGAACCTGGGCTCAAGGTGGCACTCACTCTGCGCCACCTGGCCTCAGGGACCACCTACAGGAGCATGCAGTACGGCTGGAGGGTGCCACACAACACCATCAGCATTGTGGTCAGAGAAGTGGTGCAGGCCATCATCGAAGAATACCTGCAGGAGCTCCTCCAGTGCCCCTCCACTGACGAAGGATGGAAGAAAGTTGCAGAGCAGTGGTATCAGAGGTGGAACTTCCCCCACACCGTTGGAACCATCAATGGCAAACACTTGCAAAGCACCACCCAAGTCGGGCTCCACTTATTTCAACTACAAGGGCTTCTTCAGCATCATCCTCTTTGCCATGGTCAATGCTGACTACAAGTTCATGTACATTGATGCTTCAGGCAGCGGCTCATGTTCAGATGCCCAGGTATACAACGCCAGTCACCTCAAGGAGGGGCTGGAAGGCAACCTCATCATGGGCTTTCCAGATCCAGACCCCCTGCCCAACGACACGCAAGATGTGCCCTACTTCATCGTGGGGGATGATGCCTTCTCCCTCAGAACCTACCTCATGAAGCCCTACACCTCCAGATGCCTCACCTGTGAAGAGAGGATCTTCAACTACAGGCTGTCCAGGGCAAGGCGGGTGGTGGAGAACACCTTTGGCATCCTGGCCAACAGGTTCCAGGTACTTCTCACCACCATGCAGCATCGCCCAGAGACCGTGAGGAGGATCGTGGAAGCTTGCTGCATCCTGCACAATCTCATGCAGAATAGGTTCGTGGACCTTGCAGAATAGGTTCGTGGACCTCCAACAAGGCAATGGGGACATGGAGCCTGGGGAATGGAGGCAAGGGTGAAACCTGATAGACACTGAGGATGTGCAAGGCCCCAACAGAGCCTCACGTGAAGGGAAGAAGCAGCGCAACCTCCTGAGACACTGGTGCAACTCCCCAGCTGGAGCAGTGGAGTGGCAAGACAGGATGATAGATGATTAATGAGTGCTTCCTTCAGCCTGTCTCATCACATGGATGAGATTGGGCCATGTATGTTGGGTGGGCCTACAATGAACAGGGCGTTTAATAAAGAGTTGTGTTTGTGTTGACATGTGTGGATGATTATTACATTATTATTGATAATAAAGGGCCATAGGTGTGGCACCAGGGAGGGTGGACCATACAGTCCCACTATGCTTGCACTGGAGGCTTATCTATCCCACAGCTATCCTTACCCATCCCACAGCTATTACCCATTCCAAAGGTATCCCTGCCCATCCCACTGCTATCTTAACCCATCCCACAAGCATGCAAAGGCTTAAACCATTTCTAAAAGTTTCCACCAAGACTTTATTAAAAAAAAGAAATGAAGCAAGTATGTGAATCAAAGATAAACTTTATTGAACAACAAGCTGTAAAACAAAAATGACCCAAGTCAAGTGTCCAAATAAACTCTACAGGTAGCCAGCTACCCAGTCTCTGGCACTCTTATTGGTCACTCGGAGGTGTGCCCAGTCTCAGGGGTGAAGGGTCCAGGTGCTGTGGAGGTGGGTGGTGCTGGAGTGCTGGTCTGAAGCACCACTGGGGTGCCTGGCCCTGAGAGGACAACAGGTGACGGTGTGTTGAGGAAGCTCTCAGACAGCTGGCTCAGACCCGCGATGCTGAGAGGTCCTTCCTCCATGCCATGGGGTGTCAGCCCCAGTACTGATGAGAGATGTACTGAGGCCGGGCTTGGCTGTGGGGTGGAGGAAGGAGTAGTGTAGTGGGGCTGTCTGGTCTGCAGCTGGGTGAGGACTGGTGTGGGTGGCATCGGTGGTGTGGGTGGCATCGCTGTCGTCGGTGGCATCATTGGCATGGCTGGCATCGGTGGCATCAGTGGAACCAGTGACAAGGGTGTCACCTGATGACTCTGTGCCTGGGCTGGGAAGGGTTGCTGCCTGTGCTGCTGGACCTCCTGGTAGCCATAGCCCTGGTAGGTGAGGGGCTGTGGGAAGCCTTGGAATGGGAGGGACATCACCTGGGGTAGAAGTGGAGGAGCAGACCTGGACTGGGTGGGAGCAGGTTCCTCTGGGTTTGGAGGGTTGTGAAGCAGCTCCATGATCCGGTCCTTCACCACCTGGTACTGGGGTTCCTCCATGTTCTTGAAGGTCTGGTTGACATAGGTGAGGGAGGGCTTGGGTTGGAGGATGAGGAGTCGGTGCTGACCAGCTGAGAGAGGAAATCTATACTGGTGCGGATGGTGTCCCTGATCTCCAGCAGGACAGTGTGGCTCTGTCCCTCCTGCTGTCTGGCTCTCTGCCTTTCTGTGGAGGCGGAGCTGGGGGGGGTGGATGCGGCTACGACTGTGGTGGACTCGATGTCTCCTCTCTCCCACCGCACCAGGGAGTCCTCCACGCGCTCCACCATGGTGACAACAGCTGTCCGCGGGTTCTCCGCCATGGCACGCTCCACAGAAACCTGCCTGGAGACAGGGACTGACTCTCAGCCGGAAGAGGACTGGGTCGCAGCAGGCTGCCGGAGAGAGAGGGTAGACAGAGGGGCTCCTGGTGCTCCTCGGTGGCGGATCTCACCCTCCAGGAAGCTGCACCTGGCCATGACGTAGGTCTCTCTGTCCGTCAGCTTTACTGTGGCCTGGCCAGATTTCTTCAGGTGCAGCTTCTCGTACCAGGTGTGCATATGTTTCCACCAGCCGAGGAGCACCTCCGAAGTGTAACCCATACTCTCCGCCCTCTCTCTCCAAGCAGCCTGCTTCCTTTTGGTGTTCCTGTACAGCTGGTGTCCCTTCCGCCACAGATAGTCGTTCTCTCTCAGCCACTCCAGCACCTCATCTTCGTGTTCCTCCTCAATGAAGTATTGCCTCCTCTCCCGTCCCCGCATACACCTCTTCTTCCCTTTGCCAGGACCAGATGGGCCCTCATCAGAGGGGCTCCCAGGTGGTAGGGGCTGCTCCTCCACACTACCAGCAGCAGCAGCACCAGCAGGATCATCATCATCATCATCATCATCCTCACCAGCAGGATCATAATCAGCAGCAGCAGCAGCAGCAGCAGGATCAGCAGGACCAGGATCAGCAGCAGCAGAGTAATCACCAGGAGCCCCAGCAGCACCAGCACCAGCAGCACCAGCAGGATCAGGAGCACGAGCAGGACTAGGAGCCACGAGCAGGACGAACAGGACGAGCAAGACCAGGAGCAGGAGCAGTACGAGCAAGTCCAGGAGCACGAGCAGGACCAGCAGGACCAGCAGGACCAGGAGCAGCTTCAGCAGAGTACGCAGCAGCAGAAGCACCACCGCCAGGTGCAGCTTCAGCAGAGTACGCAGCAGAAGCACCACTGCCAGGAGCAGCCTCAGCAGAAGCTCCAGCACCAGAAGAGCGAGCCCGAGCAGCAGAAGCCCCAGCAGAAGCAGAGTCAGGGACAGGGGGCGGGAGGGTGGCCCTGTCCCTCTTGCCAGGGATGGAGGCAGGTTGCTGAGACTTTCGCTTCTTCCCCATGGTTGTGGGGTTGCTGGCTGGCAGGGAGGCTGGCAGGCACCAAGGCTGGCAGGAAGGCTGGCACGAAGCCTGGCAGGCAGGCAGGCAGGCAGCAAGGCTGGCAAGCAGGCAGGCACCAAGGCTGGCAGGCAGACTGGCTGGCAGGGAGGCTGGAAGGCAGGCTGGCAGCAAAGCTGGCAGGGAGGCTGGCCAGGAGGCTTGGAGGCAGGCATGCAGGCAGGGCAGGCAAGGACTCGATGTATCCTGCAGCAGGTCTTTCCTCCGAATGCTGGCCACGTGCGAGCTGCTTCCCTTTATATCCGGGGGGCTTGCACAATGCATCCCCCCCGCATGCGCAATTAACGCCAGGCATCCGTTAGGCTTCCGCTGTGCATCCGCTAGGCTTCCGCTGGGCATCCACTTCATCCGCTGTGCATCCGTTCTGCATCCACTGTATCCGTTCTGCGTCCGCTTTGCTGAGACCCCCCGGAAGCCCTGCGGATGTGCCATCCGCTCCCATCCGCTATATCCGCTAGGCTTCCGTTCCGCATCCGTTTTCCATCCGCCCTGCATCCTCCCCGCGTCCGTGTTATCCGCTCCAGTTATGCAAATTTTTGCCCCTTTTGAGAGCGGATAACAACGGATGGAACATTTTGCTCATCCATTGTGTCCATTTTGCATCCATTGGGCAGTGTGACAGGGCCTTTAGTCTATGCATAGAAGCAGACATTGCCACTGATATTCTGGTTCTTCTTTCAAAAATCTCCTATAATATTTCAAATAATGTAATGTTCTGTGTCATTTTGTAAATCCCAAATTTTATCAACACCACAGTTTTCTTTTTGCCTTGCATCTTTAGTCCCCTCTAGTGTCCAATTTAAATCATAATGTCTCTAATTTCTTGGAGCAGACAACATAATTCTGGTTTCCAGAAAAAGCTATTTATTTCATGTAGTTGGTCCCAACATTTTATTGTAAAAGTTTAAATATTCCAAATTTCTCTAGACTCTTATTTCATTTATAACAATTTTGGTTCCAAATCTTATTTAATATTTTGCCATTTATTTCAAATTCTTTAAGTTCTTAAACATATAGTAAATTTTTCTTAAGTATGGAAATGAAGATAAACTTACCAGGTGCCTTTTCAAATGTGTCATCCTAAAGATCTCTATGGCTTTAAGATAGTTAGATAAGCAATTCCCAAAACAGTTAGAAGCAAGATTAGTAAACTTAATTTTCTTTAAAAGGCTCTGTCATGGTTGTGAGTTTGATAATTAAACCCCTTGTCTCCTGGCATTCAAACCAATGGGAGCAGCCATCTGTAGCACATGTGAGTCCCATCTCCTTATCCTTAGTCTGAAAAAAAATATTCATGGCCTATCTTTAGCAATCTGGAACCAATTGCCATTTTTTTCCACAGAAATATCACTTTGAATAGTGCACCCTCAAATAATGTGACACCTTTGTGGGTTTCATTATCAATACTAATTGAGACCTAAATGTAACTGGAGTAACCTCTTATGGGCACATACGGTTGGATTGCAACCCTTTGAAGTGTTTTTTTTTTCCTTGATAAGAAATGTGAACATAGATTATTCCAGGAGTGCATATAAAGGAGACACAGCTTTTCCTGACAAACTTGCCATTGTTTGATTACATTTCTTTCTTTGTACAAGTGGTCCTCACTTAACAATCACAAATTAGAACTCTTTATTACTAAGAGATACAGGCATTAAATCCAATGTCATGTGAGCACAACCTGCAATTTCCTGCCAGATTCCCCTTTGTTTGTCAGAAGCCAGCTAAATGGTTATCACATGTCAGCAAGAACACTGTGACCATCGTAAAGTTGAGGACTGATCACAAATTTTAGTGCCATTTTAAATTGAAATGGTCATTAAAAGAGCAGTCATTATCTCAGGACTACCTATATATGTGTTGTATGTATATATACCCAAATATGTGTGTGCGCGCACACATACGCATACACGACACACGTACCTACAAGAATACTTATACACTATACTGTTTAGAACCTGTCAGTCATAGTTCTATAGCAAGATAGCGTAGTTCCTAAGGAAATTTGGTGATAGTTCATTCTTTATTCAGACTCTGGTGAAGAACATCAATACAGGTTGATTTGCACCAAGACGAGGATATTGGCACAATGGATCATTATAAAGGTGGTTAGAATGCAGTACTGCAGGCTAGTTCTGCTGACTGCCAGTTGACTGCAATTTGTCAGGTCGAATCTCACCAGGCTCAAGGTTGATTCAGCCTTCTATCCTTCCGAGGTGGGTAAAATGAAGACCAAAATTGTTGGGGGCAATAGGCTGACTCTGTAAACAGCTTAGAGAAGGCTGTAAAGCACCATGAAGCGGTATATAAGTCTAAGTGTTATTGCTATTGCAGTGGAAACAAATGGGAAAAACAAATTACAGGGAGCTAGAAGAAGATGTAAACCAAGTTGGATAGCCTAGATGAGTGTATAAATAAATAACTTCAGTAAATAGGGAAAAATAAGGGAGTTCTTTACTACTTTGGTCTTTTGTTGGAACATACATTAATTTTTTTGATAGCTGAAAACTGCTCTGGGGAAAGGCCGTGCTTTCATCCGCTACTGCCTGGTCCATCAACAGTTAGCTGAGACTTTGCAGCTCTGCTTCATGGAACCAGAAGTCACCAGGTAAGAACCTTTCCTTGCAAGTATTCGGCACCGGTTTGGAAACAGCTTGATCTCTATATTGCACCACATCAACTGTTTTGGGAGAGTTAGGATGATTTGCTTCTGGTTCAGGTACAAAGCAGGGAAAGCTATTGTAAAATTCAGCTATCTGTGTGCTTCCACATTGATGAGAGCTCTCCAGATTGCTGATTTTTAAGACTTGTAAGAAAATGCCAATTCAGTGATTTTACAAGACTTGTCACAAATCCCCTTCTATACAATTTTAAAAAATTGAAAGGTGTAAAGTCAACAAGATTTAATAAAGGCTTCTTATTTGTTTTCTAATCTTGTTTTCTTCCATTTGAGATTTTTGTTGTTACAGAGAGTGTGGTAGCTCAGGGCACTGATACTCACCCCTTGGTCTCAGCATTTCAAGTTAATTCAAATAGAGTTAGAGACCAAATTGCTTCTAAGGTTTTGTGGGATGAAAAGTATGGCAGAGTGGAAATGCTCCTGGAGCAGGTGTGTCAAACTGGCCCGGGGGCCAGATCCGGCCCATGGAGTACTTAGATCTGGCCCATAGGGGAGGCCTGGAAATAGTGAAGGGTCAGCCCCCAGTGCCTCCTGAACTCCGTTTTTGCTGGCAGAGGGTTGCAGGAGACTGTCCCAGCCGAAAACAGAGCTCGGGAGCCCATTTTCTCTGGCAGAATGCCTGGGACATAGGCGCCTCCAACATGAGTGATATCAAGCTGGCTATGCCTACCCTGGACACACCCACTCTGGTCCCTGAGATCAAATACAACCCTGATGTGGCCCTCATTGAAATTGAGTTTAATAGCCCTCTGAGACATAGATCTCTGTCCTAGAGAATTCCCTAGCTAACTTCACAGGGTAAACTTTTTTAAAAACTAAGAGGTGAGATCAGAACAAAGAAACAGCTAGTGCCAAGATAATTACTTTTTAATTAAATGAATCATATTTGAATGCTATTATTTAAATACAATCAAGAATAAATGAGTGAATGAATGAATGAATGAAAATGAATGAATGAATGAATTTAGCTTTTAGATACTCTGAGAATCTCACTAAAGATTTTAGGGCACTTTTTGCCCTGGACCTTTAAACCCAATTTAGAAGGGCAATTCTTGGCTAGCAGAATTAAGGGGGTGGTAGATGTATTTTAACGGTAGTATTTTTCTTGTGTTCTCAAGGTTCATGATATATAGGTGGTCCCCCACCTTCTAAGACAGTTACATTTGTTTGGCTCTGATCTGTGATTGGAATGGAATGGAGGTAACACAGGCGACTGAGAGTTAGCATGCTCTGTGGTTTGTTCTTTGCAGTGAATGGTACTATGCACGATGCCCCTTCTTGGACGAAAAGCTACGGACAGACATTCTGAGTTCCCTCTATGAGTTGGATGCCATTGCCTTCCACCTGGCCCTCCGCAGAGAAGATTTGGATGCCACATGGCCCACAGTCTCAGAGTGAGTAACAAGATGCAAGCCTTCCCAAATGTGTGGAATGAGAGATTCGCATATTGCCACCTCACACTGATAGTTCTGAATAAGGCATCTTGGAGCAATATAAGGAAATGGTTCTGTGGCTTATTGTTTAGGTATCTACCTATAATGGAATGCATATTCCTCCAATCTCCAAAATGCTGCCATAAGAGGCATATATTTCCAGCTGCACTAGAAATTATAATCAGGCTTTAGCTATTGTGTTATTTATTTACAATATGCTTCTCTAGTATTATAAAATATATGTTCATCTTTTCTTTCCTCCTTCATCATCGTACTCCACATCTTTACAAGATTAGTTGTTCTCCATATTCAAATTCATGTACTTTTTCTGTTGGTGAACTCTCAGGCTTTGTGAAATTTGCACAAACTCTTACGTGTCCTTGTGGACTGTCTGCAGTCCCTTTATGCAATGGTCTACAATGCTCCTTTCTACCCTACTCACAGATTTAAGCCATGTCATAATCTGTAATGCTCTCTTCAGGGTAGTGGTTAAGAATCTATGGCTGCTAAATAAAAGATAGATTTCCAGCAACCATGATAGGAAACACCAGAAGTTGCAGTTTAGCAATTTCTGGAGGATCACAATTCAAAATGACTTCAAGTTATGTATCCTGAGAGATCTCCTCCAGAAATGTTATGAAACATCACGAATAGGAGATTAGATGCAGAAGTCAGCATTTTCCTCCTTGATCTATTATTGTTATTTTTCCTAGAGTTTTGCCACAATATTCCACCAGAGCTTTAAAGTATACCCATTCAGAGGATGGATTGTCTAAGGTACACAATTTATTTATTTAATCTTTCTTTTATCATGGGCTTCAAATGGAACCAATGACCAATCCTCACCTGCTTACCTTCAGTAAGCAGCTTTATAGTATGTAAGGCCATATCAGTTTTTCTTCTGCTTCTTTTATACGTGGATTTTTTTTTCCTACCAGAAGACACCAGCAATGGTTTGGATTCTTGGTTCATCCCAAGATTTTTGTCATTCTATTAAAACAAATAAACTTAGAACTTTCTGCATAACTCTCCACAAAACTGATTATGGACTCAAGGACAAAAAAAAATCATAAATTGCTTTATAAACCTTCTGGTTGAGATGCTACCTATTCATTTTCACAATAGATACATGCATATTGTACATCATATTCAAACTTAGAATTGCAGCAACAGGCTTCAAAAATTGAAATTAGATCACTTCTTCCATTTCCCATAAATAAACTTACAGCCATTTTTCCCCAATCTGGTGTCCTGCAGAAATGTTTGGAACAATTCCCACAATTCCAGACAATCCTTTTTCTTATGTGAATATAAAAGCAAACATTTATTAAAAAGTTACAAATTAAAATTTATAATTAAGGGAAGAAATTATTGAGATATTATGGCTTCTGTAGTTATCCCTCCTAGCCATTTTCTTTCCCATTCCATTTTTGCAACACCAGCTTTGCAGAGAGAGAAAGATGAATGGTCAAGCATGGTGAGAATACAGGTAGTCCTCCACTTATAACCACAATTGAGCCCAAAATTTAGGTTGTTTAGTGAGAAATTTGTTAAATGAGTTTTGCCCCATTTTACAATTTTTCTTGCCATAGTTGTTAAGTGAATTGCAGTTAAGTTAGTAGCCTGATTGTTAAGTGAATCTGACTTTCCCATTGACTTTGCTTGTCAGAAGGTTGTAAAAGTTGATCACATGACCCTGGGACACTGCAACCATCATAAATATGAACCAGTTTCCAAGCATCTGAATTTTGATCTTCATGAGGATGCTACAATGGTTGTAAGTGACAAAGCGGTCATAAGTCACTTTTTTTCAATGCCTTTGTAATTTGAACGGTAATTTGAACTAAACAAACTGTTTTTAGTCGAGGACTATCTGTACTTGCAAATTGCTCTGCAAATGCTGTGCACTTCTTTACAGCAATTCTTAACCAAGAAAGCAGACAGCCAGCCAATAGAGCAAAATTGTCATAGAGTCTGAGTAGATGGGTTTATTGCAAGTAAAAATGGGATAGGTTGCAAAATCTTGGCTGTGTGTACTTGGCCCTCATTTGTATGTTACTCATTGTATTTGATCCTCTTTCTTACTTGGTCTTGGTTTATTGGGGAATATGGTAATTGTTTACTCTTTTTATTCGTTTATTAAACACATTTTATATGGCCGCCAAAATCTCACATGGTGACTCCAGGCAGCTTACACTACAAAATATACCCATCTGTTCTTGAGCTGCAGTATTTTGGAAACATCCCTTTTTGTTCCTAGGCTAAGAGAATTCCATCAGACTTTACTTCTGAATCTGCACATTGTTTTGGCGACCGTAACTTGAAAACTTTTAGTATTTCTATCAGGGTAGTATCATCTTGTACCAAATATTTATTTTTCTCATAGGTTAGAAACTCAAACCAAGAACATGGGCTTCAACAAGGAAGCACCTCCATACACAGGAGCATGCTCAGAACGATGGATGTTCCTAATTCAAGGGTAGATGATAAGTTGAGGGTTGGACCGGAACAGCCATTGGAGAAATGGATTGGAGTCTGGCGAAGCAGAAAGAACAGCCTCTTGCAGATGGGTTCCCTTCTGAAACTGAATCCCTTTATGGAAAGGTATGTCCAGAGTCCACCTTCAGGCAAAGAGCAGAAGAGGGCTGATGGTGAATTGCAGGTCCATTTGGAAAAGGAGCAACCAGGCAATGTGTCTTCTTTCCCAGAATTATGTTATCCTCAACCCAAACACTGCCTCTGTAGGAAGGTAGATGGGATAATGGAAGGTGATAGCTTGCAGAAGCAAGAATCCTTGAGGACATTGATAGGAGAGATGAGTGTTCTGCAGCAAAAGCTGGCCTTGCAACAAGAGGAATACGCATCTCTAAAGCAAACTCTTTCTAAAGAGAACCACTCTCTAAAAGAAGAGCTGACAAAGTATGAGGAACAACAGAAAGAGAAAATGGGGGAGCAGGAAAAACAGCAGCAGGAATTGGCCAAGGTAGTAAAAGCACTCAGAGAAGCAGAATGTAAGGTTGCCAGTTTGACTGGGGAATGTCAAGAGGCCTGGGCCAAGAAGGACGGTGCTGAGAAGGCTTTCAAGGAGGCAGAACAGAGACTGAGTATTCAAGAGGCAGAGAGGAGAAATCATCTGGCACATATGGAAGCCCAACATTTGAGGCAACAGCAATTGATTTCTCAATGTCGGGGACTGCAGGAGAAATTAAAAGTCTCTGAGAAGAGCCTGGAGAGGTGGGAAGAACATGTGGCAGCCATGAAGAGCCAACATGGCCAACTGGAAACAGTCAAGGAGCTGACAGAAGGGAAATGTTGCATGACGTTGGAAAGAGAAGACTATTCAACCCGACAGGAAATAGATCCACTTCAGGAGAAACTAGAGAGGAGTTTGGCTGAAATAAAGAATTTAGAAAAGGAAAAGGAGACTCTTATGGAAACTTTTGTGTCTCAGGAACAAAGTCTGGTGCTTTCCAAGCTTGAAATAAAAGACCTTCAGAAAGATCTGCTGGTGTGTCAAGAGCAACTTGTTGTCCTTCAAATGTCTCTGGAGAAGCAGGAAAAAGCCCTGAGGGACCATGAGAAAGCAGCCCTGAGTTTGCAAAGAGAGCTGAATGACCAATCTGCCTCCCTAAAGGAAAGCTTGGAGAAAAACATAACCCTGGAAACCCAGTTCCAGGAAATGGTCAGCAAAAAGTTCCAGCTGGAAGCAGAAACTCTTGAGGATCAGAGGAGATGGGAAAGAACTTTGCAGACGCTCACAGGCCAGCTAAATACTTTTGAAAAAGAAGTAATCCGGCTTCAAGAGGATAAGCAACAGCTCCAAGCCACTCTGCAACAAGCTCTTGGAGAAAGAGAAGTCTTGGTAAAACAGGCAGAAAGTACTACCACCAGTCTGAAAGGGCAGACTCAGGAGATGGCATGGCTTCGAAGCGAGCTGGAGACATTGAAGGCCACCAGCCAAACTCTACAGAAAACCCAACAGGAGAAAAGTGAGAGCATCGCTTCCATCCTAAGAGAGGAGTGCCAGAAGCTGAAAAATCAAGTAGAGCAGCTGTGGCTGGAGAAAATGCAAACTACCAATATAGCAAAACAACTGAGTGAGGAACTGGAGCAATGCTGGAAGTGCCCCACAGAAGATGCTCTGCAGATAGCACCAGTTTCTTCTATCACAATGACACATCTAGCATGTGAGAGCAAAAGCAAGGAAGCCAGGGCTCCTGTCAAGGAAAGAGCCATTGCCACAGAGGGAATAGCAAGATCACCTTTGACAATGAAAGAGATTCAGACCGAGGTGCTTCAGGATTTGGAAGGATCTGAAAAGATGGGTGACAGTACCACACAGAGAATTGAAGTGCATGAGAAGGTAGGTGCCTATTGTTCTTTGACAGCTAAGGAATAGGGTACCAATAACAACCTTGAGGATGGTTCCACATATAATTGATATTTATCTTTTTAAATAAGATAAGACCCACAGCAAGCCTTATGCTAAAATACTATAAGGTACTGACATGTCTTTATGAAAGGATTCCTAGATGTCATGCATTGCTAAGGATATCAACTGTTAGATATCACTAGGATTACTTAGAGAAAGAAAACGCAGCTCAGTGGGGGGATGTTTATATGTTTATTTCTAGAAAATTAAAAGGATTTTTTGCTTGTTTTCTGGTAAATTATCTCCTTTTGGTTTGCATAGAGGTCACAGACTTTACCTGAATGGAAGAGTTTTAGGAGAGTTTTGCTGTAAAGCTAATGTAAGATGAAGCTGACTTGGAAATGGGGGCAGTAGCCGCCGTTCTCTGCATTTTGGTGGAATGAAAGTCAGCATGTAGCAATTCCATGATTGAAGGATTTGAGGGTTCAAAATCAAGTTTTAATTGGCAAAAAGACTTGAGCTACTTGTACTGCTTGAACTGATGTCTTGATGATAATTATTCCCGGGAGATGGGTGTATATGCTCTCTGTCTGATCGTCACTGATCTTCTGCTGTGCTTTCTTGTCATCCTTGACTTCCCAGAGTCTAGCTGGCCATTTGGATAAAATGACAGAAGATGTCCGGCAAGCAAAAAAACTGTTGATAGCCAAGGATAAAACAATAGGACATCTTAGGGAGCAGCTGAATTGGTGAGGGCATGAACCCATTATATTTAAAGCTATATTTAGGGAATTAAATATAGTAACAGATACATATGTCTTGCAATTCAGAGCTCAAGGTTCACAAACCATGGCATCTTCAAGTGATGCTTGGAGAAAACGACTTTCTCTAAAATATCAGAGGTGTATTACTAGTCCTGCAAACACTTCCCAGGGGCTGAAGATCAAAAGATATGACTTGGTATGAGGAACTCCCTTATATTCTTAATCATTTTGAAACATAAAGCGCAGGGAGCTTTCTCACCAATCATCCCGCTTATATTTTGCAAAAGAAATTTAAAACCTCTATGTTGATGTTTTGTGAAGTTATCTGATAATACATTTCATTTGCTTTCAATAGTAAGGACACAAACACAAGTTCTGGTATAATGAACCTGAAACCATGAGGCACAATTTCATTAGACAGTGGGATGCTACCAGTGAAAAGAAGGCCACCTGCAATGATCAATGTAGACTAAATTCAATGGCTATGTCTTGCTGTTTGATTCTGGTAATGGAGTGAGGTCACAGATATCACAAAATAGACAATTAGCAGCCTAAAACACTAGACTAGATTCTAAACCAAGGGTCTTCAAACTTGGCAAGTTTAAGACTTGTGGACTTCAACTCCCAGGATTCCCAAGCTCACATGACTGGAGGAGGAATTCTGGGAATTGAAGTCCACAAGTCTTAAACTTGCCAAGTTTGAAGACCCCTGTTCTAAATCAAGGCTTAAACTGCTCTAGAGGCATTTCTTCCTGCTTCTAAACTAGAGCAGGGGAACCTATGTAATGCATCAAATATTACTGAACTACAAGCTCTGTTTGCTGCCCAATATGTCTAATAATGAGAGGTGCTGGGAGCTACCACCTGGGCAAAATGTCACTAGTATTACCTATGGAATGAATATTGGGATCAGTGGGGGATGCTGTATGGAAAATCCATAGGTTTCCTCTCTCCCCTGGAAAGTGATCCAAAGCACTTTTTTTGAAGAAACCGTGAAGCATTCCACAGCTCTGATATTCAGACCCTGAGTTACACCATCCTTTCTTTTCCTGCTTAGCTCGCAGCAAGAAAAGGAACAATTACAACTTTTGCTGGAGAAAAACTGCCAGGAATCGAAAGAGAAGGAGAAATTGAAAGAGGAGCTGTCGGAACAAGGAATGCTCATCAGAAATATGAAAAGCAAACTTTTGGAATTACTGCAGTGAGTAAAGGGAGCCCAACAGGAATAGATAATGGTTTTCTTCCATGTTGCTTTTAGCTTTGGAAATTATACTTGGGGGTGGGGAGGGAAGTATACTATATATGTTACAGGTCAGGAAAGCTCAAATGTTGTCCTTGGACACTTCTTCAGTGTATCTGAGGTAATCAATGAAACTCTAAAAGTAGGCAGGTCTTATTTTATAATTGGCTTCACAAGAAGGTTCCAAGGAGATTCCTTGAGTTTTTAGCTAATTCTGTTTAAATAAGCTTGCTACCAAGTCTTCCTCTAACCAAGGGTTAGAAGATGGCACCAAGAGTCAATTTTCTCCAGTTGTCCTGAAGCTCCCCCCCCCATTTTTAAAAAATCTCTGAGTATGATCAGACACATGATCAGCTTTACTTTACAATTTGCATTAAGAAAACAATATACAAGAAGGACTAACCCAGTACAAGAAAAACATTTAAATAATATTAAACAATTGAATTCAGTGGAATGACTCTGCCTGTGTGCTGAGAGGCTTGCTCAGAGACAAAAGAAGGCTTGCTCCTTAAAGATGCATATATCTCAAAAGTACAGAGAATATTGAAACAAAACTAAATGTATCCCTTCCCTAATAAAAATGACCACAGAAAATAGGTTCTCCACCAAAGTCTCGTATAACAGATCCCTTTGCTCTCTTCTCTGTCTATTGGATCTCATCCTTCTATCTGGCTTCTCAGAATCCAGCCTACTTTTCCTCCTCTCTATTCTTTTACCTCAGTTAAAATACAAGCTGCATGCAGTGGAATCCATTTAGGCAAAGTGATTTCTCTCTCTTACTTCTTACTTTTAACTAGTCTCTCTCTCTCTCTCTCCTTGAACTCAAAAGTGTTACTGCATTAAGCCTCCTCCTATTAGCTGACTATTTCCTTTCCTTTTTCCTAGCCACACTTCCAAGCTGAATTTCTTCAGCTCTTCTCCTTTCCTCCCCTGTGCCCATGTTCTGCTTGCATCTGTACAAGTCTGTTTTGCATCCACAGTTCCACAATGTTTACATTTCCTCACTCATTGAAATTTTAGCTTCCTGTCTTTTTAATTATTTGGGATAGAATTCCTGTTTTTTAGAGGCCTCTAAGTCTAATTTCCTTACTTACTCTCCATTGCTCAACAAGCAGTTGGTGATTTCTGATTTCATTTACTGTTATATCTCTATAGCACATTTCTCAGCTTTGGAAACTTTAAGACCTGTGGACTTTACCTCCCAGAATTCCATAGCAAGCCATATTTGCTGAAGAATTGTAGAAATTGAAGTCCACAGTTGCCAAGGTTGACAAACATTGCCCTATAGATTTTGTAGCCTGACTTGTTCCTCTTACAGACCTGTGCAGCCAGATTCTTAGCACCCAATTTAACTTCCTTCTACAGGCAAACCTCCCACCATTTTGCAGCATATCTTAACTCCTTATTTCTCTACTCCACTATAACAGTTGCAGATGTCTGACAAAAAATACTTTAAGAAAGATGTCTACATGGGCAAATCTAGTGAGTAATGCTAGGGAAAGCAATTCACTCTGGTTTTTTAAATTGGGTTTATCCTTTTTGTGTTCAGTGTTTTCATACTGCCTTATTTCCAAGTATGTCATGAACCTTTATTTCCTTAGTGTCAAATTTAATTTTTTCCTGTCCATTGTCCATTGAGGAACCCGTATACTATACTTTTACTCTAGAGTTAGAGTTTTAAAAAACTTGATGGAAACCAGTAAAAACAGCATATGGAGCCCATTTAGATCTTGTGGCATGTTTTTCCATCATATACTATAGTACAAGGCCATTATCCACAACAAAGCAGATGGCCTACTTATTTGTCTCTGACAGGATATTTTCCACAGTCAGATAATGAGTGTCATTGTTTCCATTACAAATGCCTGACATTGATTATAACTGATTATATGCCATCAGATTGGCATTGAGTTTTATAATCACACGGATAGATTTTTCTCCATGACAATCTGCCCCTTAAACTGATCCTTCAAGCTTTCCAATGATGTATCAGTTGCTTCTGTAAATGAGTCCAGCTACCTTGTAGTTGGCCATCCTTTTTTTTTCTCTGTTCTTTCCCAACACTATCACAGAGGTAGGCCTTCACAGTACCTAGCATTGGTTTTATAAATAGCAATTCAGATCTCAATTAGATGATAATTAGCCAGCTCATCTTTGCTACCACTGTGTTCTTGAAGATGAGAAAAATGATAGTCAATTATTAGGAATCTGAGCTAATTCAAAAAATGGGGGAACATGAAGGTAAAATTGGCACCCTCTAAACAGAATTCTTTTTAATCAGCTCTGGGGAATAGATTTACCTCATGGTGCCTTTTAGATTTTGGCTGGTTAAACTATTTGTGTATCTCTGAACCAAGTTAGGAGGAGATGATAAGGAGAAGATGATCAGTATCCACTTAAAAAGAGAAGGGACAGAGAGATGTTCTCCTTTAATAAAGTTCATGAAAGTGTGACTCACTGATACTGCTGCAAAGTAGCATTCATTTTGAAAGACTGCAGACTATATTCTCACTGTGACTGCTCTCCAGAAGGTAGCAGAGTCATTTGATTTTGTAGCTGATGTTAATTACTTCCAAGCAGTTTTTATGGTAATTTTCTTTTTGGCCTGCTAAGTGAGATTGTATTGCTTTTCGTGTTAGACTCTCTGAAATAGGAAGTCCATGAGAAAACTCTCTTGTGAAGCTGGAGATACAGCAATTAGTGTTCTCCAAGCACAGATACATTCATACTGCAACCTGTATTTTGACCTGTGAAGATCAAACTGATGTCATTTTGTATTGACCAAGGACAATATTCACTGACAGGTCTGCTGTATTGTATGAAGCCATTTTCAACCAGGTGCTCTGTAATAATGAATGACCAATTTTGCTAAACTAGTTCAGATTTCAAGGCCCCAGTTGGTGACATATTCATTGTCCCTGAGTTACCTTATGCAATTTGATATGTTGTTGATGGAGTATTAACAGAGATAAAAGCAAGGGGAAGAAAGAGATATTATTATGCAAGCTTCCTAGCTAATCACGGGGGAAACAAAAACCAAAAACTAAGCAGGTACTGGATCAATGCATACAATTTGACTAGATCCACATTATTTAATCTAAGAAAACTTTAAAAGTTGGGTATGTTTAGTCTACAACTGGTTACGTAATGATAAATATTTGAAAAGCTGTCAAATAGGTAATAAAGCAATTTCTGTTGCTCCAGAGAGAAATAAGCAGCCCCAAAAAATGAGATTGTAAGCAAAGGGTTTTGACGAAATGATAGAGGTTTTTCAACAGTACAAACTGCTGGACAATGGAGCATATTTCCTCAGAAGATGGAAGATAATGGTTAAGAAAAAAAACCACAAAAAGTACTTATCTGTATGTCATATATAGAACAATTCCAAAAACCTTGGTTATATTGCTTGAAAGTCTTCCTCATTGTTCCTTTGTCCCAAAAAAAAGCTAATTCAAATGTTGACAGACAACACATTTCAAAATGCCATCACTGCAAATTAAGCTCATTATAGATTCCATCTACCAAGACCAAACCATTTGAACTGCACTTCCAATAGGAGGATTATTGTAGTTGATCTTTGTTAAACATTTTCTGAGATATTCAAATACACACAAAGCAAACCTTTTGTTATAGCCAGTCATTTTAAGATTGTAAAGAACAAATTTGCTGCTGTATAAAATTATCTTCCTTTGGTTTACCATAACAGGATATTCAGGTTTCTTATGCCAGAGGTCATGTAAATCAATTTCATCAACTTCCTCTAAAAAGGAAAGTCAATTCCTCTAAAACCTCCAACCACTGAGGTATTTCAGAAACAGCAATAGCATGTGAATTAAATGAGCCAAATACAAATGTCCAAGTGGAACAAACTGCCAATAAGTATTTTGAAGTAAAATGAAAGTATTTGTTGCATGTGTTTTAGGGAGAAGGATGCTTTGTGGCAGAAGACGGAAGGTATCATGTTGCCAGTTGTGAACGTTGCTCCTCAGAACACAGGGTTGTGCTGTCAGTGCAGAAAAGAGTTCAAGCTTATGTCACGCCGGTACCAGTGCAGGTGATTTACACCTATTTCTAATTTTGATTTATAAAGACTGCCCAGTTCAGTTCTGATTATTGGTGGTGTAAACCCAGATACAATACCTACAAATGACTATAGAGTAAATATACGGTGGGAACAAGCGTACCATGATCAAAAGAGATCCTGAGCACTAAGTGGGCACATCACAACCTGTCCCAGAACTTAAGGGGAAAAAAACCCACAGGTTTTCAGAGAAAGAGTCCTTCTCCACTGGACTGATAGGCCCAATAAATGTGACTTGGCTATTGCAGCTGGTCAATGCTTGCGAAGTATATCCTAAAACTGCCAGGTCTTAGTAGAGAGTGCATCTTTTTCTCCTTTGGCAGGACTCGTTAGAGGGGGGGGACTTGGGTTTTGTCCCATGGTTTTCTTGGTTTTCAGATTTGTACAATACAGTTTACCAGGGGAAAGTATCTTTCCTCAGAATTACCCAGTATATTTTTGGATTAATATTGCTCCTCTCCTGCTTTGCTACTATTAGGTTTGCAATAAAACATTTCAAGGGCATCAATTTAGGGAAGGTCATTAATGAGTTACAGCATTTGGAGGTGGAGAAATGACAGACAAGGACAGTGCACTAGGGAGAGTATTAATGTAACTATCTCTGGCACTGTGCTCCTGATCCAGTTTAGGTAGTGAGGGAAAGAATCTTGGTCTGAATTTACTTGGTAAAAAAGAGGGAAACTTTGCTATAGAGTCTCCGGCTCTGATTTACTTTGCTCAGCCACCACTTCCTTACGTATCTGGAGATACTCAGTCATCCAGGTCATGGTTGTCCCACCATCCAGTCAAAGCTGAAGAAGCTTCTTGGCTGAGAAGTGAAACATCTTCAAACAAAAGACAGAAAGTCCAGTTGCCTCTTGAAAAAAAAGCACCTTTGGGACTTCATTAGGTACTTTTAAAGTTCAAGAGGTTAGCCATTCTTTTCCAGGAAACGGCAGAAAAAGGAAGTCCAAACTCTAGATATGATGTTGTCATTTTCAGAAGCAGAGAAAACAAGTGTGATGAAAAATATATCATGAGATAAAAACAAAGAGGGTTAACCTTTAAACAGCTGGGCTTTATCATACCACAATATTGTTTACATACCACACCTTTTGCAGAGGCTCACAGAAACTTGGGGCAGCTGTGATGCCATCAAATTTATTTATCATGGGCCCATAGACATTTCCATTTGTGATGTACTTTTACAATACACTTTACTGTTCCTTTGCCAGCTGTGCTAATCAGCCCAGGTCCAGATGTGTTAATAGCTCTCCGATAGTAAATCTGTGTTTGGACAGTTCAAATAAAAGATTTGCTCATTGTTTGGCTACTATAAAAGTGTAAATTTTGTAGCAAGGATCACCGGGTAAGGGATAAAAGAGGAAAGTACTGATATAGTACAGCTTCTGCACAAATCTCATGCTTACAGTATGGTATCCAGTTCTGTTCTCTGAATCTCCAAAGGGTGCGATGTCACTTTGGAGAAGATGCAACTAAGAGTCAACTAAAAAGAAGAGGTTAGAGTTACTCACCTGTGAAAGGTTACATGATATAGAGATGTGAAATGGCATCATAGCAGACATTTGTTGCCTCTCATAATACTAAGTCCTATAATTACTCAGTTAAAATGATTGACATAAGATTTAGGACATGGAAAAGGAACACTTTTTTCATATACCAGTTAAACTGTGAATTTTCCTATCAGCAGTTGTGATGTGCATGGGTTACAATAGTTTTAAAAGAGATAAAGTAGTAAGATAGGTTTCTCAATAGCTTGTGGTTATAATAGTTCTACTTTATGCTTTGGTTTTTGATGATAGGATGCCAGTTATTGGGAACACAAACTTGGCTTGTGGGCCTCAGTTGGCATCTGGAATACTGGACTAAACTTTGCATGATCTAGCAGGACTCTTCAGTGTGTATACATTTGATATTTACAGAGGTCCATGCTTTTTGAGGAAAGCTAAGGCAATCAATTGTATTAGTCTTTTTTGGTTATGGCCTGATTCCCAGGGAGATAGAATAGAATAGAATAACACAGTTGGAAGGGATCTTGGAGGTCTTCTAGTCCAACCCCCTGCTCAGGCAGAAAAATACCATTTCAGAGAAATTGTTGTTCAATCTTTTTTAAAAAACTTCCAATGTTGGAAAATTTACAACTTCTGAAGGCAAGTTGTTTCACTGGTTAATTGTTCTAACTGACAGAAAATTTCTTCTTAGTTCTCGGTTGCTTCTTTGCTTGATTAGTTTCCAAGCATAGCTTCTTGTCCTGCCCTCAGGTGCTCTGGAGAAAAGTTTGGCTCCCTCTTCTTTGGCTGTTAATGGCTGCCTTCTGCTTTGGTGTATAGTGTAAACAAAAAAGAAACAAAATTAAATTGTGCTTCTCATTGCTATTGGGTGAGTTAGAATTATTAGGTAGCATTACGGATGAAGCTGAACGTTCAGCCATGATTGTATAATTCCCTTCAGATTAGACAGAGATGGGCTGGGAATCAGGTCACTAAATTTGACTTTCTCTTCCACTCCCATAGGTGGTGCCAGAACACCGTGTGTCATGCTTGTTCAGTGAGCGGTGGACACAAGGAGCGCTACTGCATAACTTGCTACCAGAAGAGAAATGGTCAGAGCACATGATCCTTGCTGTCATCGAGTCATCCTATACTATCCAGCCTCATTACCAGCTTAGTTACCTGCCTGTGGGCTGGCTATGAGTGGATTTGAGATATCAGAACCAGAACAATAAAAGCAAAGGGACTCTTGTGGTGATCTGCCTACTCTGTTCAGATTGAGACTGAACAAAATACACTGAAGTTGTATGGAGCATTCCCGATGTTTTAAAATGATGCAACACTATAAATTATTTGCTTTAATTGGTGTTCCAATGAGATACGAAGCCAACCTGCCTTAAGCCCTTGTAGCAATATATATTCCTCCAATCAGCCCATATAAGCAATAAAATGCAACCCATTTGGAAACCACAAGGAATTTGATTTGGACTAAGTAATGGAGAGAGATGTTGACCAGTATGTAATTGATTCAGTCACTTGGAGAGATGCAATAGAGGTATGGAGGAGACTAGCTTAATTTCTTCCAGTATAGAATCAGCACTCTGCATATTTAGAAAGAAAAAAGGAAATGTGGAAGGGAATGATCTCATGGTAAACACTCTATCCTCACTTTAAATCAGCGATGCTAAGGTAAAAAAGACAGAAGAGAGAATACTAGTGAATGTTTTAGCCACTGCAGAATTTCTTCCAATCCCCACTTTTTGCTTTGCCCTATTCAGGGACCGCTCAAATGATGCTGACATACGCTTCCAACCTTCCCAAGTTATCCTCTGTCATCTATTATTCCGGAACAAATCTGTTCAAGAGAAAGCATCCAGGTTCTCAGCCCATGAAAATGTTCTGCTTCAGTCTCCAATATTTGGTGCTTTTAAGATTAGCTGCGTTACAAATCCCATGGTCTTCATCAGCAAGGACAGGGGTGGATTTCTACTGGTTCTGTCCACCTCTGTAGACCCGGTAGCTCTGAAGAGCAGCAGACAAAGAACCGGTTCTATGTCTGCTGATGTTTTTGCCCACCTGGGCTCTTACCTGATCTTTATTTTCTGATTTTTCAACTTCAGCTGCCAAACGAGGCACAGTTGCAGTTAAAAAAGCAGGAAAAGAGGACTGTTTCAAAGGCTGCTTCTCGGCCGCAGCCGTGCTGATGATTTACAGGCGTGCACAAGGCTCCCAGCATGCAGGGAAGCTCGTAAATCTCAAACCAATAGTTAACCCTGAGCAAGGACTATGTTGGCCTAGCATTGTGGGATGTGTATGCAACACATCAGCTTATGGGAACTTGATATAAATTTAGCAGATATTTAAATTGTTAGTACAGAGTTAGAACACTTGCACAATTGGGTAAATGAACTAGGAGAATTGTGGCTAGGGAAGAGTCCCATTCTATGAATAATGATTGTGTTACCAATTGGTACATAACATGTTTATTCTGGTGGAGGGGAGATATTACTATTAGGTCTGGGATTCATGATTTGGCTGCATTCCAATGCTCATCACACTGGAATACAAATTGAAGGAGTCTTGCTCAGGAGAAACCGGCACACAATTGTATCACTAGTTATGTATTTGCTATTAAATTATGCTATGTATTTAAGAAATAAAATGTTATGAAAATCACTTGGCTGGTGTATTGTAAATTCAGATCCCATTTGTATTTTATGTTGTTACATAAGAGCTGTTTTAGAAATAGTAGGAAAGTTATTTCAACAGCACTGAAAAAGATTAAAGTTAATCCTGCTGCTCTACATATTCTCATGAGTTGGCCCATTATTCATGCATTGCTTTCTATTGGATAGACATGACTTTGTAGATCATAGAAACTGTTTTACCAGTCCATCACTTTTCTATGACAAGCAATACATCAATCTGGGACTTCAAGCACAGTTGGTTAAATAATTTGGAAGTAAGAAATAAGAAATTGGGAGATGAAGCATGATTTGCCTCTAGCTTCTGTTTTCTGGCTGGGATTAATGACCTAGGAAATCAGACCTTTTTAAAAAAATATTTAAAAAAAATATCAGATTTTCCCATGATAGCATAATGAACATGTCATTTTTATTTTCATATAATTATACCTATGCAGTGATAAAAAGGCAGTAATAAGCAACAACAAATTGCAATCAGGTAGCCCCCCCCCCAAAAAAAAAATTGCACTAAAGAACATGAACATTTAATTGGACATTAGATCACTGAAAAAAAAAACTTTTAGATTCAAAAGATGTTTTTGTACAGTAGAATCAACTCCCAAATCTAAAGCCCATGTCACACTGGCCAATGGATGCAAAAAGGACACAGCGGATGAGCAATCCGTTGTTATCCACTCTTAAAAGGGGCAAAAATTTGCATAACCGGAGCGGATAACACGGACGCGGGGAGGACGCAGGGCGGATGCAAAGCGGATGCGGAACGGAAGCCCAGCGGATGGAAGCAGATGGGAGCGGATGGCGCAACCACAGGGCTTCCGGGGGGCTTCAGCAAAGCGGACGCAGAACGGATACAGCGGATGCAGAACGGACGCCGAACGGATGAAGCGGATGCACAGCGGATGCACAGCGGATAAAGCGGATGCACAGTGGAAGCCTAGCAGATGCACAGCGGAAGCAGAACGGATGCCGAGCGTTAATTGCGCATGCGGGGGGGAAGTATTACGTAAGCCCCCCGGATATAAAGGGAAGCAGCTTGCACGTGGCCAGCATTCCGAGGAAAGACCTGCTGCTGGAGACTTCGAGTTCCTTGCCTGCCCTGCCAGCCTGCCTTCCAGCCAGCCTTGGTGCCTGCCTGCCTGCCTGCCTTCCTGCCAGGCTTTCTGCCAGCCTTCCTGCCAGGCTTCCTGCCAGGCTTCCTGCCAGCCTTGGTGCCTGCCAGCCTCCTGCCAGCCAGCAACCCCACAACCATGGGGAGGAAGCGAAAGCCTCAGCAACCTGCCGCCATCCCTGGCAAGAGGGACAGGGCCAACCTCCCGCCCCCTGCCCCTGACTCTGCTTCTGCTGGGGCTTCTGCTGAAGCTGCTCCTGGCGGTGGTGCTTCTGCTGGTGCTGTGGCTTCTGCTGGTGCTGTGGCTTCTGCTGGTGCTTACTCTGTTGAAGCTGCTCCTGGTCCTGCTGGTCCTGCTCGACCTGCTCGTGCTCCTGGACTTGCTCGTCCTGCTCGTGTTCCTGGTCTTGCTCATCCTGCTCGTCCTGCTCGTGCTCCTGGTCCTGCTCGTGCTCCTGGACTTGCTGGCCCTGCTGGTGCTTACTCTACTGCTGCTGATCCTGGTCCTGCTGGTCATGCTGCTGCTGCTGATCCTGCTGCCGCTGCTGCTGCTGCTGATGATGATCCTGCTGCTGCTGCTGATGATGATGATGATGATGATTCTGCTGGTGCTGCTGCTGCTGGTGGTAGTGTAGAGGAGCAGCCCCTATTACCTGGGAGCCCCTCTGATGAGAGCCCATCTGGTCCAGCCAAAGGGAGGAAGAGGCGTATGCGACAATGGGAGAGGAGGCAATACTCTATTGAGGAGGCACACGAGGATGAGGTGCTGGAGTGGCTGAGAGAGAACGACTATCTGTGGCGAAAGGGACACCGGCTGTACAGGAACACCAAAAGGAAGCAGGCTGCTTGGAGAGAGAGGGCAGAGAGTATGGGTTACACTTCGGAGGTGCTCTTCGGCTGGTGGAAGCACATGCACACCTTGGTACGGGAAGCTGCACCTGAAGAAATCTGGGCCACTGTGAAGCTGACAGACAGAGAGACCTACATCATGGCCAGGTGCAGCTTCCTGGAGGGTGAGATCCGCCACCGAGGAGCACCAGCAGCCCCTCTCACGACCCTCTCTCTCCGGCAGCCTGCTGAGAGCCAGTCCTCTTCAGGCTGAGAGTCAGTCCCTGTCTCCAGGCAGGTTTCTGTGGAGTGTGCCACGGCGGAGAACCCGCGGACAGGTGTGGTAAGCGTGGTGGAGTGCGTAGAGGACTCCCTGGTGCGGTGGGAGAAAGGAGACATCGAGTCCACCACACTCCTAGCCGCATCCAACCCCCCAGCTCCGCCTCCACAGAAAGGCAGCGAGCCGGACAACTGGAGGGGCAGAGCCACACTGTCCTGCTGGAGAACAGGGACACCATCCGCACCAGCATAGATCCCCTCTCTCAGCTGGTCCACATCGACTCCTCATCCTCCAACCGCAAGCCCTTCCTCACCTATATCAACCAGACCCTCAAGGAAATGGCGGATCCACAGTACCAGCTAGTGAAGGACCGGATCACCAAGCTGCTTCACAACCCTCCAGACCCAGAGGAACCTGCTCCCCCCCAGTCCAGGTCTGATCCTCCACCCCAGGTGATGTCCCTCCTATTCCAAGGTTTCCCACAGGCCCTCACCGACCAGGGCTAAGGCTACCAGGAGGTTCATCAGCACAGGCAGCAGCCCTTCCCAGTCCAGGCACAGAGTCATCAGGCGACACTGTTGCCACCTGTTTCACTGATGCCACCGATGCCACCCACGACAATGATGACAGCGATGCCACCCACACCAATGATGCCACCAACGACAGTGATGCCACCCATGCCAATGATGCCACCCACACCAGTCCTCACCCAGCTGCAGACCAGACAGCCCCACTACACTACTCCTTCCTCCACCCCACAGCCAAGCCCGCACTCAGTACATCTGTCATGAGTACTGGGGCTGACACCCCATGGCATGGAGGAAGGACCTCTCAGCATCACGGGGCTCAGCCAGCTGTCTGAGAGCTTTCTCAACACACCGTCCCCTGTTGTCCTCTCGAGGCCAGGCACTCCAGCACCACCCACCACCACAGTACCTGGACCCTTCACCCCTGAGACTGGGCACACCTCCGAGTGACCAAGAAGTAGCTGGCTACCTGTGGACTTTATTTGGACACTTGACTTGGGTCTTTTTTTTTTTACAGCTTGTTGTTCAATAAAGTTTATCTTTGATTCACACACTTGCTTCATTTGTTTTTTTTTAAAAAGTCTTGGTGGAAACTTTTAGAATTGGCTTAAGCCTTTGCATGTTTGTGGGATGGGTAAAGATAGCAGTGGGGTCAGCAGGGATACCTGTGGAATGAGCAGGGATACCTTTGGGATGGGTAATAGCTGTGGGATAGATAAACCTCCAGTGCAAGCATAGTGGGACTGTATGGTCTACCCTCCCAGGTGCCACACCTAGGGCCCTTTTTTACCAATAACAATGTAAGCATTGATCCACACATTTGAACACAAACACAACTCTTTATTAAACGCCCTGTTCATTTTAGGCCCACCCAACATACATGGCCCAATCTCATCCGTGTGATGAGACAGGCTGAAGGAAGCATCCATTAAGCATCTACCATCCTGTCTTGCCACTCCACTGCTCCAGCTGGGGAGTTGCACCAGTGTTTCAGGAGGTTGCGCTGCTTCTTCCCTTCCCATGAGGCTCTGTTGGGGCCTTGCACATCCTCAGTGTCGATCAGGTTTCGCCCTTGCCTCCATTCCCCAGGCTCCATGTCCCCATTGCCTTGTTGACGGTCCACGAGCCTGTTCTGCAAGACTGGGTAGCGGGTGTGCATGAGATTGTGCAGGATGCAGCAAGCTTCCACGATCCTCCTCAAGGTCTCTGGGTGATGCTGCATGGTGGTGAGAAGTACCTGGAACCTGTTGGCCAGGATGCCAAAGGCGTTCTCCACCACCCGCCTTGCCCTGGACAGCCTGTAGTTGAAGATCCTCTCTTCACAGGTGAGGAGTTTGGAGGTGTAGGGCTTCATGAGGTAGGTTCTGAGGGAGAAGGCGTCATCCCCCATGATGAAGTAGGGCACATCTTGCTTGTCGTTGGGCAGGGGGTCTGGATCTGGGAAGCCCATGATGAAGTTGCCTTCCAGCCCCTCCTTGAGGTGGCTGGCATTGTATACCTGGGCATCTGAAGATGACCCGAAGCCTGAAGCATCGATGTACATGAACTTGTAGTCAGCATCGACCATGGCGAAGAGGACGATGCTGAAGAAGCCCTTGTAGTTGAAATAAGTGGACCCCGACTTGGCTGGAGCTTTGCAGGCCACGTGCTTGCCATCAATGGCTCCAACGGTGTGGGGGAAGTTCCACCTCTGATACCACTGCTCTGCAACTTTCTTCCATCCTTCTTCAGTGGAGGGGCACTGGAGGAGCTCCTCCTTGTATTCTTCGATGATGGCCTGCACCACTTCTCTGACCACAATGCTGATGGTGTTGTGTGGCACCCTCCAGCCGTACTGCATGCTCCTGTAGGTGGTCCCTGAGGCCAGGTGGCGCAGAGTGAGTGCCACCTTGAGCCCAGGTTCCAGGCTGGGCCGGAAGTTGGTGTTTGCCTTGGTCAACCTGGGTGTCAGCCGCTGCACAACTTCGTCAAACATGGCTGGAGGCATCCTCATAAAGTTCTGGAACGCCCGAGTGTCTTCATTCCTGAGCTCCACCATCAGCTTGTTGTACAGTCCGTACTCTGCACTTCTCCCGATCCATTTTCAGACCCAGACGCTTCTTGGCCGTCTCTTTTTCTTCCCGTAGTAGAGTTCACAGAGCCTGTAGATGGCTTCGTACTGTTGCAGAAGGATGGTGGCTGCCAAAAGGACTGTGTTACGATCCACGGTGGACATGACTGGATGCTGTGGAAGAGGAAGAGTCAGATGAAGGCTGCAGAGGTCTGCACAGGTGGGCTGCTGGTCTGAAAGTGAGATGCAGATGAGTTGCTCCCCCTTTTTATAGGCATTATAGGTGTCCCTTTGCATCCTCTAGGCTTCCTCTAGGCATCCTCTAGACATCCTTAATATCCAAGATAGGTCCCCTCTGTGAACGTTTTTTCTGCTTTAAACGCTTTGTTTCCGTGCTGCATCCGTTCTGATCCGTTCTGCATCCATTCCGCATCCGTTCCGCTTCCTCCCTGCGTCCGGGCGGATGCGAGTTGCGCGGATGCGCAGCGGACGCCAAGCGGATATAGCGGATGCATAGCGGATGCATAGCGGATGCGTAGTGGATGCAGAACGGACGAACTGGATAAATTTTCCACGCAAAAGTTTTAGGCAGCCCAAAACTTTAGGAGCGGATGAAACGTCAATAAACGGATGCTGGACGGATAGAGAGGAAGCAAAACGGAGGCAGTGAGTACATCGCGTTTTCCAACGGATGGCAAGCTTTTTTGTCCGTTTTACATCCTCTTTGCATCCGTTGATTCAGTGTGACATGGGCTTAATACATCAATTGAAGCCCAGGTAAAATACAGTTGAAGGTAATTGGGCACAATTGAATCCTCTTTTTTACAATGTCCTGAAGTTAAAACCCAAACTAAAATCTGACTTTTTGAATCCGCAGCAAATTATTATTTAGCAGTATTTGTGGATAATATACTCTTAGTATCAAAAGCACTGCCTCCAATTTGTTCTCCTTTTGTCACACCTTGCTGGAACAGCTGCCCTAAAACTGACCACCACCCCGCCCTCTTGATGGGATGTGACACAATTCCCTGGTTTATTGTTTACTATATCAATTATGATTTTGCACTGTACCCATAGCTGAAAGTTCTGGAAGAGAAACTTCACCCTACTATACCTCTGTGGAGATTCTCAGTCTTCCAGATCATGCTTGTCCCAAAGGTGCGTTTTTCAAAAGGCAACTGGACTTCGTTTTTCCCTGAAGACATTTCACTTCTCATCCAAGAAGCTTCTTCAGTTCTGACTGAATGGGGGAGGATGCAAGGATTATATTCCTTGCAGTTATCTGGTTGTTCGCACTCATTCTGAGAGTCATTGAGGACACTTGAAAGTTTATTTCTGCCCTCAGGGGTCACCTGAATAGTGCAAATGGGTGTGGAGATGTCTGTTGAGACATGGCTGTTCAATCTTAATGGAGATGGCTTATTTGACCCCTCTTTCAGTCTTCTCTATCAAGAACGTGGACTTTGAAAGCGGGTTCAAAGAGGCCATTAAGTTTGAACAGCCCTCTCTCAACAAAGAGGGAGAGGGATAGAATAGAATAGAATTCTTTATTGGTCAAGTATGATTGGCCACACAAGGAATTTGTCTTGGTGCAAATGCTCTCAGTGTACATCAGAGAAAAGATACATTCGTCAAGAGTCAAGAATCATAAGGTACAACTCTTTATGATAGTTCAATAAGCAATAAGCAATTGAATCATACTAGGAAACAGACACCACCTATTTCCTGTTTACAGCACAGTCCTTTCAGAAGTTCCACAGCCATTTGCACTATGCAGGTAACCCTGAGTGCACACATAAACCCACCAAGTGTCCTCAATGACTCTCAGAACGAGGACTAACAACCAGATAACTGCAAGGAACATAAATCCTTCCATCCTTCCCCATTCAGTCAGAACCGAAGAAGCTTCTTGGATGAGAAGTGAAATGTCTTCAAGGAAAAACAAACTTACCTTTTGAAGAAGCACCTTTGGGATCAGCCTTTTTACCTTTTTAACAGTGGCTGGATGTGCAGAAATCATCAACTGAAGATTTCCGTTGGTGAAGACTCACCAGAAGATTTGGGATGGGGATCTAAGACTCTGGATGTTATTGGACTTTGATTCCAAGTCCTATTAAGTCCCAAATTATCTGGCTAAGGATTAGGGCTGATGGGGTTAGAATCCATCAATACCTAAAAGCCACCATTTCTATTTTCTCCCATTGAAAGTCATCAAAGGAACAAATAGTTGTATAAAGCAGGGTGGGAAGCAATCCTCAAACAGATTGCAATTGGTGCTCAACAGTCTCTACAAGAAAGAAAATATGCATCCATTGCATCCTTTATCTATCTTTTTCTTGTCTAACTGGGCAATTAAGCAACTGAGTGCAATAGCCTAAGTTCTTGGCCAACTGTTTGTTCCCTCTGCAGGTTTCTGGTGCCATTGCAGAAACTTCATAATCTCTTAAGTAAGAGGCTACCAACAGCTACTGGAAGGGAAGCACAATGTCTGAACTCAAGAAGGGTTATGTGGGTAAACATACCAAGGATTCACTGAACAAATCTTAGTTGCAAAATTAGATAAACCTGAGGTAACTGCATTTATGTGATACAAATGAATATAAATGTGTTTAAAAAAATCCTAAGAG
The DNA here is from genome assembly GCA_015471245.1 of Laticauda colubrina. Classification (NCBI taxonomy): domain Eukaryota; kingdom Metazoa; phylum Chordata; class Lepidosauria; order Squamata; family Elapidae; genus Laticauda; species Laticauda colubrina. Next base: position 26,064,226 of record BLBF01000032.1, read on the forward strand.
AATGGGAACAGGGTTAGTTTCTCTTTAGAAGGCACAGAATGGAAGCTGCATGCTTAACAGGTAATATTTGAAGGGAGGATCTCAATTCTGCTTGAGAAAAAGAGAAAATATGATTTCTGTCAAGCTGACTACCATCCATTAAAACTAAACATGTATATAGAAGACCAGTATATAATTCATCACTGGTAGTTCTTAGCTTTGCCTAACCCTGGGAGATAGGGAAAGCTGCACTCCAATCCATCGGGTGCCCATCAGGCAAGCAGGCAAGGAAATCCCTCTGGGTCTGAGTGATTAGCTAAGCCAATAAATAGAAAATAATGTCGAGGGCAAAACATACCCTGCCAAAGCAATGATCAGATAAACAGGGCTTGAGTCTGAGCCAAGAAAATAATGAGAAAACATCTCAGATAAGCCACTCTTTGGTCCTCATGACATTAAAGTGAAGAGAACAGGAGCACATTCAGACTTGAAAGATTACTATCAGCTCTGCAAGATCGAGCAGATATTATAGAAGTCAGGGGTTTTTTTTAATTGTAAAATTGTATTAACTTGGAAGTCTGAATCTGCTTCCCCCTCCCTCGCTTTATCTTTGTGAGATCTAAGAAGGAACTTGTCTAAGGTTACTGTTTTGCCAATGTAATGGAATGTATGAATGACCTTGGGGAAAGAGAGGAGGAGATGCTGCCAAATAACTAAGGCAGGTGCTTGCAGTTGTTTAATAATCAGAGAAAGAAACTTGGAAAAGACCTGCCCTAATCAATCATGCAGTTGATCAAGTGAAAATGGGAAGTTTGTGACTTCAGACTTGCAAGATTCTGTCAATGTAACTTACAACAAAATAGAATTTAGTTCATTCTGTTTGTGCTTCCTGTCTGGTTTACCTGGGAGGCTGATGGCCCCAGAATTCACGTTTCTTTTATCTGACTTTTCTTTTGGTGGCAGATCTGCGTCTTGTCCCTCAAGGCCGTTCCTTTTTCATAGGACATCTTTACAAGATAGATCAGCACTTTTTTTGTTTTGTTTTTGTAACAGCTCTAGTAACAGAACCTTGCAAGTCTGAATGTGCTTCTTGCTGCCTCATCCTTTGAAATTAATCCCAGATCAAGGCTACAAAACTCTGGGCAACTAATAGATGGAAGTGCAATTCTAACTAATTCTTTATTGCTATGGTTATATGGGTTGTTGCAGCTTAATTCTATTCCTTTGGTGTGGTAAACTAGGTCAGAAGAATTGGGAATAATTTTAAGCCCTCCACACTTAAATTCTCCAACTGTGTCCTCTCCAAATACACCAGGAGTACAATTTGGTCAGGAATTTGGGCCATTATAGCCCCAACGGAACAGGAAGTGCCAAATTAAGGAGATTGCTGAAACTGTTCTAACTATGAATCTTGTTCTGCTTTCCAACCTAAAAGAATGTTGGAAAAAGTAATATAAAGCAGTGAGGGGAAGCAGGAGTCTGTTCATCTATCAACACCTCTCCAAAAATTGAACAGAACAGGATCAAATTCAGGGCTGGGCAAAAGAAAGACAGAATCAAAACATGGACAAGATCTGACTTGGATTGTGAAAGGAAAAACAACCCCTCCCCCGTGGTACAGACAGGTAGGCAATGGCTTGCGGGGTGGGGGTGGGATTCTACCGGTTTGGACCGATTCTATAGACCTGGTTCTTATGATTCTACGCAATTCAGGGAATCGGCAAATCGTGCCCCTGGCTGCCCCCTCCCCTCCCCTCCCAGTCAGTTCTTATTGTGCATGCCCAAGGTTGCTGACTGTGTTCTTCCCAGCCCAGTCACTCCTTCAGCTATTTCTTCTTTTCCCCCCCTCCTGACGATCAGCTGTTCTTTTGATCAGCTATATTGGGACCCCCCTCACTGTCTTACTGCTTCAACCAAGAGGCTTCCCTGAGGTCCAGGAGGCAAAAAGAGGCAACCCCCCCCCTCATGCTCCATTTTTTGCCTTACTGGACCCCAGGGAAGCTTCCTGGGACCAAAAATGCGCCCCCAGGAGGCTTCCCTGAGGTCCAGGAGGCAAAAAAATGGGTGTGTGTATGCAAAAAGAAGTCACACCCACTCAGTCACATGGTCATGCCCACCTAGCCACGCCCACAGAACCGGTTGTTAAAAAATTTGAATCCCACCCCTGCTTGGAATGATGATGACTATTTAGTTATCAGCCTCTGTTCCTCCTCCCTCCAGGTCACATAACCCAGAGTCAACCTTCTCTAAGTTGATCAAAACCTGGCTGTGTCAATAGGGTCCCCAAACTTGGCAACTTTAAGACTTGTGGGCTTCAACTCCCAGAATTGGCTGGAGAATTCTGGGAGTTGAAGTCCTCAAAGTCTTAAAGTTGCCAAGTTTGGAGACCTCTGGCTAAACCCTCAAGCAAATGATAAGTTGATGAGAAGGTTCCATTTTTTGGTAATATCTAATGTTGCTTCCTTACCTTTAAATCATGTTTTTAACTGCTATTTTTTATACTGCTATTTTATGGTTTTTATTATATACCACTCAGAGCATTTGTGACATGGGTGGCAATATAAATATGACAAATAGAAATGCAGTCTCCTCATGCTCTTAAATCCTTCCTCCACCCCAAATATTTTTGAGTTATTGCTGGTAAAAGGATTGGAAAGAATTCCCAAAGTTATACTCTGCATACTTTTTAAAGGTTTATTTAAAAAAAAATGGAAACCATCCCTACAACAGTGTCTTAAAGTGCAACCTGGTGCACAGCTACTTTGCTTGGTTTGATAAAATCCTGTATAGTCAGAGGGGCATTGGAAGCAACTTGAGTTCACATTGGTCGACACAGAGCCCATCATCATTCTTAGTACTAAGCTCCACTTTCCAGGTTTCAGATATTTTAGCTCGATGTTTTCCAGTCTCAATGGATATATCAGAAAATGAACTGATCTCATTTTCCTTCTGTGCAATAATTGCATTTGCTCCATATTCTACAAAGGTTTGCCCACAGTATTCTGTGGTTTCAAACAGCACTTATATGTATTATTAATCATTACTAAACTGCTTTTAAATTATAGTAAGTTGTTTTCAATTCATTGTCCCCCACTTTTTAACACGGAGTATGTGCCAGCGCATACAATAATGAAACAATATTTCTGAAGAATTTAGGGAAGTGACATTCAGGCCACAAAGGCAGCAATAGCACCTTTCCCTTGTGGTCCTGGGGATTCCAGCCAAGAAATCTGGTGGCTCCAACTCTACAATTCCTATAGGTGGTCACCAATTTGTAAATTTGGCTGTATGAATGCAGGCTACACCTGCCATCAAAATTGATGGAGAAACCTCAAGAAGATTTTTTTTTTTAAACTATGCTGCTAATCACAGCACTTTACTCTTCCAAGATGTGTGTTTCAATCTGTGCTGTTAAGGTGACATCAACAGTTTACAGTATATGAAGAGGATGTGAGGGTTTGTTTGCAAAAAAAAGAAAACCCTGTTGGGTAACAGTTGAGTGGGTATCTTGGAAATGACTATGTCTGCAGTCTTATGAACCCCAGACTTTGGTGCTTGCAGGGGGGGAGGAGTGCATGAAGGAAAATAACAGTCCTTGATTGCAGCAAACTATTCTATCTGTTGTAAGAACTGGTTCTCAGTCTACTAAAGATTCATGGTACTATTACAAAAATAACCAGCTGCAGCGATGTCTACAAGAGGGAGCAAACCACTCAATCTGATGAAAGCAACATTCCATCATTGTGATGCAAGCTCATATCTTTTGGATCTGTAACATGACATCATATGCACATTCAAAAGGAACAGAGCTTGAAGTGCAACAGAATGATGCCGCTTCCATTATTTGATTAAAGTAGCCATAGTTGGAAGTAGCCTTGGCCAGCTGTAGACAACCTTGTTACCACCACAGAAAGTCCCTTTCCTTCTGGTCCATATGTCAGAAAGAGATGTATATTTACCCAGGCAGTATGGTTGTAGTGTTATTATTTATCATTATCTTTACTCCTCCCTCTTAATGGTATTATTATGGTCATGAATATCATTATTCTATTGGCTTGCATGTACACTGAGAACTTCTGTACCAGAAATAAATACCTTGTGTGTCTAATCACACTTGGTCAAATAAAGTATTCAGTTCAATCCAAGTTGTGGTTTTAGGAAAACACCAGAGATATTGACGGTTCTAAGTGGAAATTAGTTTAATTGCTTGGGCTTTAATCCTTTTCAATAAATCTTGTTAAAGAGAACTCTGTGAAAATCATGCTTGGAAAAGAATCACTTCCAGTTCAGACAATTCATGTCTGGATAAAAAAAGTATGGATGACCATTAGTTGGTAAAGATGAACCTCTAAACTGCCAACTAATGGTCATCCAGACAAATTATTTCCTGGAATCTAGTGCATTTTCATAACCCGAATAACCCCATAACCCAAATAACTCTAACCAAAATACCACACAGAATATAGACAGTATAAAAATTGAGAAATTTCTCCCACCCTCCAAGAAGGGTATGCAGAAGTCATGTAAAACCCCAAATACGGGGACATGACATAATGTAACTCTTCTCCAAGAACTTAACAGAATGTGGATTATATGTACACCATTCTAATAGCAGGAGAAAAATCACATATCAGTCAAGATTCAGAAATAATCCTATTCTATCCAAAGAAACCAAATAGTTATAGGATTTATAAAGTAAATGATTACATGTCTCTTAACCAATGATTGTCAATGTATGAAAGTTAAACTAGTTTTATGTCAGTGGATATTATTCTCTCATTCTACAATTACTCTGCAACTAATTTTTACAGTTCTTTGCAAATAGATATTGTATTGTAGTCTGTGTTTTACCATGCAATTTTTTTTACTAATTTATGATTAAGTTGATTATCTTGCCTGTAAAACTCCAGACAATTACTAGGCGGCAGCAAAGAATAATGGTTTTTGATACCTTTTTTTTCTTCAAATAGATGAAGTCAGATTAAACAGGCCCAACAGCATTTTTATGGTGAATGGTTATTAACTCCATTTTCAATCTACCTATGGAAATCTTGTGACATTTCAATATGTGTGCTTGGCAGCACTGAAAAAAGACAACCTCCATCTCTATGCCTAATCCTAATCTTATTCTAAATTAATTTGTGTGCCAGTGCTCAGTTCTGAATATCTGAAACTGTCTCATACATTCTGAGTAGGATTGTAGTTCATTTTTTAGTAGGTTGTAGAATGTAGAGGCATATCTTGGTAACATTGCCCTGTGTCACAAATTTTGAAATTAGTGTGGTAACAACTGGTTTCAGAAGGCAGGCAATGAGGACACATATTTTTCAACAGAACATAACAACAAGGTCAGTAGCTGGGAAAGAAAGTATCACATGCTTACACTTCCTATAATTTCAGCACCCAAATTCTGTTTACAAATTAAGGGGTAAAATTGAAAGAAAGCAAATTTACCTCTTAGAACTGATACATATAATACAATTGTATTATATAATGCAATTTATACAGGGGTAGGCTTCAAAAATTTCAAAAATTTTAGCAAAGGATTCTCTATCCCATTGCTGGGTTGGCATGGCCATGGTGAGTGTGGCCTAGAAAGCTTCCTGCACCAAGGGGGGGTTGTTTTTGCCCTCCTTGGACTCCATAGGCTTTCCTCAAGTCTCCGAGAGGGCAAAAATGGCCTCCCTGGGCTCTGGAGGCTCTTTGGAAGGCAGAAACGGGCCCATTTCCAGCCTTCCTAAACTTCTGGGAAGCCCGTTTTTCACCCTCCCCGAGCCTCCACACATGCCCTGCACTTACCTGCATCCCAAACGGGCCACATGGGGACTCCTGAGAGGGAGGGGTGGGGTGGGTGCAGTCAGCCAGGATTTGGGGGTTCTCTGAACTGCACAGAATCTTAGCTAGGGGCTCTCCTGAGCCCCTGCAAACCCCCAGCAGCCCACCCCTGAATTTATATAACATAAATATTATGTATTCATTGCAATTAGATCCCACCTGCTATCTGAAAATTCAAAACAACTCTGTGGACTGCCATAATTTTATCCTTGCAATCACAGTTCTATGAACTCAGTTGTATTTAGGGGGGAAAAATGACTCATTCTGCTCTGGGCCTGAAGGGGGATGTGAGGTTTGGATATGGATCCAAGTCCAATTGTAACAACTGCAGTACATAACACAAATGTCACTATTAGGACTAGCCTTAGCATTAGGCAAAGTGAATCAATTGGTTGGTTGTAGAGCAGAGGTTCCCAAACATTTGCCATCATGCCTTGCATTACTCTAATCTTAACGTACATATGTATCCTAAAAATCCAAACCCCAAAATGAACAATGAAAATAATGTCATGAAACTCTGAGAAAGGTGGAGTTAGTATAGTAATATAACTAAAAACTTCTTTAATCTCCCCTGGTCTCTGGTCTGTATTTCCACAAGGGAGGTACATTTCACTGTCATAGAGAGTCAGAGAAATGCTTTCCCTTGTGGGAAAGAGGCAAGAATTGTTCTGTTAGCAAGGAGGCCTGAAACTTTCTTGAAGTCCTGGAAGGCAAGATGGTATTTGGAAGAGATTCAGGTAGGGTCTTTGTGATTCAGTGGAATGTAAGAGGGAGGGGAGGTAAAGCCCAGTCAGGTTTGCAAGATTCTGTTAGTCTATCTCAAAAACAAAAGATTTTAGCTTTAATCTTCTGGAGTTGATTACCTTTAAAAAAAACAGTTAAGGATTATAATTGAAGTAATAAAAACTACCACAAGCTAAAAAAAGAATAAAAAGTGCATGTCAACGTTCTGAATAACGAATCTGTCAAAAGCAGAACTCCGAGGCAGGTAGATTCCTCAAAGAACATGTTTACTGGATACATCATATAGGCACACCTAGTGAAAACCAACTCTAAAAGTTCCCGTGGTTTCCCTTCTAATTAAAAGAGCATATATTTCCTTCCCCAGATGTCACCAGCCACATTGTCCAATGAAAGCAGCTGGGAGGCTGCTCAGTCACTCTTCTCCTCCTTCACTTGCCATCTATTGGGATGACCTTGGTTCCCACAAGAAAAGTTTTTGTTTTGACTGGTCTATTTCCTTCCCTCTTCCCTTCCCCTTTTCTAAGTTCGTGGCAACTATGAAAGAGGAAAAGATGGCTTCAGCCAGGTTCGCTTCAGAGTTGACAGTGCAAAGCAAAAGAAAAAATGTAGAGAAGAGAGGAAATGAGGGAAAAGAAAGAATACAGTGACTTCCAATCTTCATCTCAACAATTTTTCACCTCCTCTTAATTTACAACCAATGATCTCTTCATTCCATGTCCCATCTCTTATCTATAAATAAAGTAATAGAGCATTGTCATTTCAGTCCTGGTGTCAGCAAAGGTTCATTAAGGATTTCTGGAAATAACAGCATATCTATTTTAGTCTTGAATAAATAAACCAACTTTATATTCCTTCCTTTCCTCTAACAATCTTAATCTTTAGATCATTCAAGTGAATGTTGATTTCCTTTTCCTATTCTTTCTCACAAGATTCACCCAAGTTTTAACAAGCCTCATTTGTAAATCCAATGTAAAAGAATTATCCAAGGAAGTATCTTGGTTTATTATCCCCTTTTTATTTTAAGTTCAACAGTCTGAAATTGGTTTCCTGATGTGGTCTTGCTCACAGGACTGATATCCAGCAGATGTTGGGAGGAATGGGAGCAACATCATGGCAATTACATTGGTATCTATGAAGAATCAATCCACCACCACCCAATCCTTGTAAGAACCCTTGAAGTGCTGGAAAACTGCTATGGTATCAACACTCCCTTCAGCCTTTTTTTTTTTTTGCTATACATGATCTGTTCCTTTCATTGTTCTTCGCTGGATTTAATCTCCAAGCGTCTTACCATCTTTCTCACTCTTGAATGCACTGTTTTCAGTTCTTTTGTGTCCCCTTCTTCAGGTAGTCCTCAATTTATGGCTGTTCATTTAGAACCAATCTAGCATTACAACAGCCATGGAACGAGTGAACTATAGCCCATGAAGCAGTTCTTGCTGTCGCAAAATGACGGATCACCACCCCTGTGGTCACATGATTATGATCTGGGTACTTGGCAATCTGTTCACACTTATGATTGCTTGCCAAGTGCCTCACAATCATGTGGTCACCATTTGCACTCTTTTCTGCTGGCTTCCAGAAAGTCATTGTGGAAGCTGGCAAGGGAAGTTACAATTCCTTTCCAATAGCGAGATCTTTGAGAATGAAATGGCTGTTTGCTGAGAAAAAAATTTCAACTGAGAAGGAATCTCAGCTCTGTGGAGCTATGATTCTCTGTCCCCCCCCCCTCCCAGAAGGTAGACTTTCAAGAACAAAAGGGCTGTCAAAAAAGGTATGGGGACTTCGTCCAAGCAACGCAAAATGTAGAAATGAAAGTCAAATCCCAAAGATCAGAGCTCTGTTTCTGCAGTCCTTCAGAGGAGTTCCCCTTCATACATGGAAGGGAGCTAAACTCAGCAAGTCCTTTTGCTCCATCCACTTAATGACCTGGAATATTGTTTAATGACTGCAACTGGAAATGCCAGGATTGCAGTTGATGAGCAAAGCAGTCACATGGGCATCTTTCTTAACAACCACTTTGTGCAACTACCAAGATTCCAGTCCCCACTGAAGTGATAAGTCAAGGACTATAGCACTTGTATTGTGGTGATCAGAACCAGACACAATATTGATGGTTATGGCCTGACTGGTGCAGTATAGAATGGAACTAGCAGTTTCCATGATCTGAATACTGTTGTTCTAACCCAGCTCCCCAAACACAACAAACCCTCTGATATGAACTCAAAAGATTCCTTTATGAGGAATGCCGGCAACCCTGACCAAAAGTTTGTCTCACAGGCTAACAAATCCGTCCGTCCAGAAGATGAATAGCTGTCCGCCACACCTATTCAACTCCACCCCCTGCCTTTTATCTCCAGAACCAGGGGTAGGATTCTACCAGTTTGCACCTATTCTCTAGAACCAGTTGTTAACATTCTAAGCAGTTCGGAGAACCGGTTGTTAGAAGAAATTACTGGCCTAATCCTGTAAGGAAGGCAGGAAGGAAACATTCTGGTGTTGCTTACAGAAACTGCCTCTCCATTAACCCTTATTACATTCTTGGCAGGACTAGCCTTCCTGTCTTAGGAACTTCTCTGGAGTTTTTTTTCCCCTCCTTTGCTGGTATTTTGCTTGTGTGGAGTGACCATTCAAAGTTACAATGGCACTGAAAAAAGTGACTTATGACCATTTTTCATAATTACGACTGTTGCAGCATCACCACAGTCATGAGAGGCCAGGCGAGATGTGTGCCTCGATGTGAGTAATATTGAGTTGGCCACATCCAGCCAATAACATGACCACCAAGCCATGTCCACCCAGTCACAAGACCACCAAGCCATGCTCACCACCTAAGCCACACCCACAGAACCAGTTGTGAAAAAATTTGAATCTCACCCCTGCCCAGAACTAGGATGGGTCCTCACTAGGAGTGGTAGCTCTTCCTTCCCCAGGATCATCCTATTGCTTTCCAGTGCTCTATTCTTCTCTGTCTTCTGTGTACCTGAGCATCAGGCACTGGACCCAGTTGTTCCTCCTCTTCTTCATCAATCACCTCCAGACCTGGGGGCTGTTGATTCATCATCTGAGGGCTGACGGATAGCCCAGGCTCTGCCAGTCTCTCTCTCTGCCAACTACATTCACTCTTCCCCTTTAGAGCTCCCAGGTTGCCCTGATGCTGACCCTGACTCCTATACCTCCTCCTCTGATTCAACTGCTGGAGGGGCCAGCAGCTGACAGGCCACAACAACTGTGCCTATGCTGATGTAGTTCAACAATGCACTATCTCTTTGGGCAACTGAAACATACTGTTTTTTAACCTGTTATAAGCAAGACACCCAGAACTTTCTCATGAATATTGACTTTATTTATTCAAACATTTATATCAGCATTCCCCAACCTTTGTGGCTTGATGACCCAGTGGGTGGACAGGGGGAACCAGGTTGTGGACTAGCTTGCATGCAAGCAGCTTGACTTGCACACTCTGGGAGGTGCCTAATCACAAGTACTACTGTTGAGTCAAACACTGGTTTGTTTATTGTGCATCTGAGTTTTTCATCTAATCTGATGTATTTCATAACTGAACTGCATTTATTGGAAAAACAGGAGCAGACAGAGAAGCAAAGCATACAATTGAACAGTCTGCACTGCTGTGAAATGTGTCTGTTTTCTACATGCCAAGCACCAGTTGTTATAACACGTTTGGAATACATAGAATATCTCATATAAATGTAATATTATTATGATTCTACCAGCTGTGTGTATTTCAAAAACAATTCACTGTGTGCTTTTTACCCAGAAAATATAAGACATATAAAATAGATAAGGAAAGAATCTTGATTAATGAAGCATGTTATCTGATAAGACATATCTTGCCGGGACAAGGATAGTAAAAAACTGGAAAATTAAAGCGTACTTAATGTTTGCCAGTTTTTCAAATTTGAAATACCTGCACACCAATGACAAGTTCCCTGAGAAAAGGAGATAAATTTTCTCCCCATCATTAATGCCAACAAATATAACTATTCAGTGTAGAGAGTTCATTCTAGGATTACAACTATCCCTGGTTATCCAACAGACATGTGGCTCAGCAGAACTTTGATATTCATCAACTGGGAGACAGCAGTGCTGAATGAATGTCCCCCATCCCTACACTGGACACAAACCCTTTTTTCCCCCTCCAGATTAGGATAGAAGGTCTTAGTATCATTTTAAAAAATTGCATTGACCTAGTCATAACTGCACAAAATTATTTTTATTCAGATGCACAAGTGTACTGAGTGTACAATATAGAAGAGACAGATAGAGGGAAAGGAGGGGGAGGGAATCAACATTTTTTCTACTTCAACTTCTCTGTTATGTTTAGTAAAGTTCAAATGGAAATGGTGGCTTCGTCTACCTAAATGCATGCTAGATTTTGATTTTGGACAGATGGGCTGTAGAAAAAAAACAACTTTTGTGTTCCATCTATAAAAACATTCCATAGATACAAACTGGCAGACTTAATTTGAGAAGGAGCAATAGCCTGTTCTTAGAATATAGTATTTTCAGAAGTTCAGAATGTGATATGTTTTATTTCAGATTGTTTGGATGGAGGGTTATAGCCTGGGTATGACTCTGGCTTCCTTATTCTGTTTTTGAATCAAACAGATTCTATATTAAAATAAGAAAAGGGATAAAAATTATGGGAAGGAAAGAAATCAAGAGACCAGTCACACATCTTGGAGAAAGGCCTTTTAGGAAAAAATAAACAGAGCTTTTTAAAAATGACATTAATTAGCATTCCCAAATCAAAGCAAAGAGTGATCTCTACAGTTTTTCATGTATAACCATGGAAGATGCCAGGTTATGCAGCCACAGAATTTTTTCAGTTGCCTTTTCTTCAGGGAGGAAAGTTTATTACAGGGTAGTTGAAGTGTTACCAAAGGAACTTGAATAGGTGGATCCCTTCCTATATCGCATCAGGATCTCTTTGCTGATGATACCTCGTGAGACCAAGATCTTGAGGAAGTTGTTCCGGAATTTCTGTCCTATAAAGGCGTATATGATGGGGTTGATACAGCTGTGAGCAACTCCCAAAATCTCAGTGCTCAACAAAGCTTCATCAATTCTTTCTCGAATTGAGCAAGTCTCCTTAATGATGTCAATCCTCAACAAAGTATCAAAAAGCAGGGCGATGTTGTAAGGCAGCCAACAGATCACAAAGACCAGCACTACGGCCAAGATTACTTTCATTGCCTTCTTCTTTTGCTTGTTCTTCATCTGGTAGAGTCTGTGCGTTGTTATTCCATAGCAAATCATCATGACAGTCAAGGGGAGGAGAAAACCAAACACTTGAGGTAAAATTCTCAGTACTATCCTCCATTCAGTTGTTTTATTCCCACCAATGTTCTCATAACAAACCCTGTTCGAGAAATTTGAGAGTTTAAAAGCTTCCCGGAAACGGATCACAGGAAGTGAAAAGAGGAACGCAAAGAGCCAGATGCCCATGCAGACAAATTTGACCCAGTGCCTCTTCTGAGTGGCTGCCCGAGTCGCATAAACTATGGCCAAATAACGATCAAAACTGATAAAGGCCAGTAGGAGGACACCACTGTAGAAGTTGACTTCCTTCAAGACTGAGGCGATTTTGCACATGAAAGTGCCAAAGATCCACTCATGCGCTCGATACACAGCCCAAATGGGCAAGGTGACTGCAAAGAGAAGGTCGGCAATAGCCAGGTTAAGGAGATAAACATCAGTAACAGAATGGTTTCCTTTGCTGTAGCTCACCACCAGAATCACCAAGGAGTTGCCCAGCAGGCTCAAAATGCAGACCAGCAAATAGATAGATGCTACTATATATTTCATTGCAACTGTTGTTTGCTGTGGTTTGCAAGCTTCTGTAAGTGTACCTAGGTAATCTAAAGTACCATTTTGGAATTCACTATAGTTATCTAGAATGCCTGAAAATATATCACCCCAATTTTCTTCGTATCCTTCCATCTTGGGTCACTTGCTGTAGACCTGTGTAGAACATGAAGCAAAGACAGGTCAATAACTTTTTGTAACTGTTATATGCTGTAATTTACAAGATTCTGTAAATGTACCTAGGGATTCTATAGTATAATTCAAGCAATCACTATAGTTATCTAGAATGCCTGAAAGCACAGTGTAGTCCCAATTGAAACTGTTGTCTCCCATCTTGGATCTCTTGCAGTAGGCCTGTGTAACATGAAACAAAGACAGGTTAATAACTTTTTCTAGGAATGCATGTGTGTGAAGGATGACTTCTACATGACTAAGACCCAGCTGAATATAGAGATGACTACAGAAAGCCAAGCACTGCCATTTTTTTAGATTCCCTCTGTCTTTGTATGAACAAAATAAAAGATCACTCTAAAATACTAAAGTAGATGCACTTGTGAAGGGAAGCTGACTAAAGAAGGGGACTGAGGCAGGAAAATATGTGAATATTGAATATGTGAATAAATATTGTGAAACTCAAACTTGCAAATGAAAAAAAAAGTTTATTTTCCCCCACCAACCCTACTGTGACCAATATTAGGGATTTTTAATGACATGCAAATATTGAAATATACATGATCAGAGGCAGAAGGACTGTCAGTTTTGTTCTTGTTGGTTCTGACATATCAAGAATGTAACAATTACAAAGCACAGTTATTACTTTAGATATATCTTTTTTCCTCTCATTTTCTCTGTCTGTGAAGTTTTCATTATATGCTTATGAATAGATTTATTGATAGAGGAAGAATGCATGGGGGTACTCAAGAGTTGCTGCATTGATCAGGAAAAGGACTTTATATTTTATACCTTATGTTTACTCTATATATTGTACATTTTCATGTTATGTGGTTTTATTTTTTTTTACTTTATGGCTAGTTTTTTCTTGTTGTATACTACCCAAAGGCACAATGTTTGAATTGGGCAGCATCATATGACTTGTAAACAAATAAATAATACATGAAAACAGCTAGTGATTGACAACTCACGATTGTGATTGTATGCCACATCAATCTTTATTCTTAATTATGAAAACACAAACTTCGATTTTCTAATTTTACCGAAAGAAACAAAAGGAGAAATCTCTTTTTTCAGATCATTTTATACTAAATTAATATCATTCTTTGAACTTGTATATTTTCTAATTTTAATGAGTTCCTCTTTTTTATTGCAGCTGTTTTTGTATATAACAATATTAATGCATTACTCATATTCTTGAAGACCTATGCAGGAGAAATGCTTGATTTACAATCTCTCTCTCAATCATTCATACAAAAAAAGCAGAACAGAATTTACAGAGCTCTGAGCAGCGAAGGGTGGTTTGGGAATCTCTATATAAGGAATTTATTAGGCAGATATTCAATGCCACTACAAAACATCTTCTGTATATAATCATAACTATTGTGTATCATATGATGGAAAAAACTGAATAGCTTTGTATACTATCTTAGTGACTTCCAAAGCTATTGGGTTATCCTTACAACCAAAAAGTAAAAAAGGATGAGCCACAATCAGCTATCTTGCTATGAGATATGAAGAAACATTGCAGCTAAGAGTAGCTTTCAATCAAGGAAATATTCTTTTAAAATGGAGTGAAGTGATTTTGAAAACTTTACATTCCATGGGGATGTTCCTACTGTTTGCAATTATAGTGTTCAATATTTCTTTTCAGCAATAATGAAATAATGGAAATATCAATAAAGGAAAATATTGCTTGCTCAGGGCTGAAATGAAGGGTCCTTAGTCCTCTCTGATCTTGCTTGTTTTCTTGTGGATCTGTATTTCATTACCCAAACCAGGTAACATCATTAGTAATGAAACATTACAGATACACATGTGCAATTAAAAGACATTGTGCAGCTCTTTTCCTACTTAATAGACTAGAATGAGAAAAAAGAGGACAAGGCATTTTCACCAAGAAGTTTGTTCTGGAACTACCTTCATTAGGAAAAAATCATCATTGTCATTTACTACTACATACAACTGCAAAGTCTTTTTATAGTCTATAAAGAAATTCTGGTTCTGTTTAATTTAAAATGTGAATGTTTTGAATCCCTTGTCTTCTTTGCATTAGTAGCATCCTTGATATTTTATATACTTGGGAAAGATTGAGGATAAGATAAAGGCCCCTATATTTTGCATAACCGTGGCATCTCTGTGGCCCCCAACCCAACTCCTCAATGTTATATTATGAAGGGAATTGCATTCATCCAGCAACAGGTTTTAGTCAGAGTTCTCAGACAGTCTTCCTTCGTCAACCTGGCATGTTCTAAGGCCCAGATTATAATTTCCATCCTTTTGGATACATTCCATAAATAGAGCACATAAATAATCCAGAAGATAATGCATAAGAAATGTTTAAATATCTAGCTTTCCCCAACCAGCTATTGGAGCCAGACAATATGACCAATCACTAGAAATCATAGAATTTATAGATCAAGGCTTCCAAAAGATCAGCCAAATGCTTTCTTAAATCTGTTGACTCTCAAATTCTTCCACTTGTTGACTGTCCCCATCTAGGTAGGAGCAACTGCTTTCCTTCCCAATGCAATGAGCGATTTAAAAAAAAAGTTCAACATAAACAGGCATGCAGGTAGGTAATCTTCAACTTACAGACACGATTCAGCCCTAATTTTTGTTGCTATACATTTTATGACTTTTCTTACCACAGTTGTTAAATGAATCGCTGCATTTTTTAAGTTAGTAATGGTTGTTAAGTGAAACTGGCTTCCAGATTGACTTTGCTTATCAGGTCACAAAAGGTGATCACTTGATCCTGGGACACTGCAAACCATCATATAAATATGGGTGAGTTGCCAAGAATCTTAATTTTGTTCACTTGATCAGGGGAATGCTGCAACCGTCATATGAAATGAATTATGAGTCACTTTATTTTAGTTCCTTTGTAACTTTGAACGGTTACTGAATGAATTGTTGCAAGTCAAGAACTATCTTTACTTTCTGTCCTGGTCATTACAAGACCAATAGCTTTCCCATCTCTTTTTCAATGGATTCTCACCCCTGCTGCTGCTTCAGTTACTCTATTGGTATTGATTGTGCAAGCAATCAAGTGATTATGCATTTTCAACCAACATGAAATCAACCAACATGAAATATTTTAATTACATATACAAAGCAGCAATAGTCTTTGTGTCCACTAACCATCTTTTCATCAAAATGTTTCACTTTCTACAATTCCCTTTCCCAGCCTGACATCCTCCAGATGTATCGAACACGTTTTTCAGAATCCCATTAATATTTTGACTGCAGATGAAGAGAACTGTAGTCCCACTCACCTGGAGAGCACTAGATTGGGGGAAAATACTCTTGGTTTGTAATAATTGCATTTTGAGGCATAAAGGGAGTATGCCTTGAGTTTTAGTACCCTTAGCAGCCAAAACTCTGTCCACAGAATTCATTTTACCAAATAATTCCTGCTCATTCTCCATTCCATTTTTAGGCTCTCCAATTTCCTTATTCATTCCACTTTTATGTAAAATGAGTAAGCATGTTCTTTACTTACCTGCCTGCTCTGGGAAGTCCTTTTATCAATACACAAATTTGAGTCTGAAGGTTCAACCTAACCAGGAGGAACTGACCCTTGTAAAACCCTTCTCCACAGTAGCCAGAAAAGAACATCAGATGCTTCTAAGTACTTCCTCAGAGAACTTGTGAATAAAGCAACAGGAAATTGCTCGCTCAGTTTAGCAAGTGGACATCTCAGCCATTCTAGTGCCTCTAGAATAACGTTTGCAAGGTGGATCTTTGAGATTTGCACTTCTCTGAATTTCCTAGGTAGCCATGCAAATACCAAGGTTGGGAAGACTGCTGCGGAGCTGGGGAAAAGAAAGAGAAAGGAAGGAAGGAAGGAAGGAAGGAAGGAAGGAAGGAAGGAAGGAAGATGCAAGAACTATTGGGATGAATGAAACATCAGGTATTACGCTGCAAAATGTGATGGCCATTTTGCTCAGTTAGAGTGTGAACAATATACTTTGTAACTTTCCTATGCTCTTATTCAAACTGGTATCTTAATGCTTCATTGACATCTCTAGGTGGGAATATGAGAAAAGGAGAGATGAGATTTGGCAACAAACTGCAATATAAACTTGCAACTGTGGAAGAAGATCATACAAAGAAACAGAAAGGCTTTTAGATGAGCCTCTTATTTTGCAACTTTCCTGTCTTACTCGTAGAGAAATTTACAGTGCAATAATGCTGTTTTCAATTTTAATTTCCCTGTGCTTGATCAATCACCAAGATGAAATCTATATTTCTTGGGCAGTATACATCTGATTAACTGATACTGAAAACATGGGACAAGTAAACATTTCTTCAACCAAGTCTTGTTTATCACAAGCATTTGGGTGGCATGAATGCTGGAATGGAAGGCCATTCACCAAACTTATGTTGAAAAGGTTGAATTTATTAGTAGCACATGACAATCTCTTCAGAAGTGACTGTTCTCATTTGTAAAAAATTTTCTACATGTATATTTTTTAGAGCTAGAAAATCACTTTCTAAAAATCATTTTGCTTTATGAAACATGGTTTCCTTTGATCTGTGGTTTCAGTTTGTCTCAACATTACATACCCAGAGCTTGCTCAATGCTTGACCAGCAAATACTCAGTAATACTGTGACAACATTTCCAGCAGTGGACAACAGTTCAGCACAGGCCTTTAATATTTATTTGATTCCTTTTGTCTCACTCAGAACTCTTTTGTCATCCCTACTGCTTTATTTGAATATCTGTAGTCTCTTTTTTAAAAAACGGATTGCTTTCTTATGACTCTCGCTATAACTCCTAACATGCATTATTGCTCATAACCAACATTTGACCTTCAGCTCCAGAAATTTAGAAGAAATTTAGTGTCTGTTTAGTCTGGAGATTAAGTCGAGATGTGTTTGTATAGAGCAGGAAAAGGAACACTGTATACTTATTGAAGCAAAACCCATATCTTGACTTCTGTGCTCCAGCCTACAGCTCAGTAGCCACTTTTAAATATAAGGAAAGATGTTTATTTAACCACCAAGCAACCACCTAAATAGTAGCAGATGATTGTGGTACGTCAAATAATTTTCAAAACAACTTATAATCAGGAAAAAACCTCACACATTGTGTGCATGGTTGGAGAGGCTTTCTTTTATTTAAACTTTTTAGAGAGCTTAACCTTTTCTGGAAGAAACATTGCATACTTCCAAGTAAAATGCTTAGCGTGAGAGCAGTGTTCCTTAGAGTCCTATCACTGGAGTGAATTTAAATTGTGAAACAGAAAGTGTTTAGAATATTTCCCTCCACAGACCAACAAAGAGTTTCTCTCATTTACTCCAAAACAAGGGTGTCAAACTCAAGGCCTGCAGGCTGCATGATATGGTCAGATTTGGCCTGTGGGGCCATCCTGGTACTCTGTGCGGAAAGATCAGGCTAGCGTGGCTTTGGCCTGGTCTACCCAATGTGAAGAGGAAACATGCCAGCAGTTTGGGAGTGGTGTCAAGCTGGCCATGCCCATCCAGTGGTCATACCACCCAGTTGGCCACACCCACCCAGTCAACCACGCCCACCTGGCCTTCCAAGGTCAATCAAAGCCCTGATGTGGCCCTCATTGAAGTTGACTTTGACACTCCTGCTCTAAAAAATCAAGAATAGGGAAGCAATAGAAGTGCATGGAATGGCAGAGAGGAATAGGAGACAAATGTTTGAGTATGTATTGTGGAGAACATAAGACCATTCAACCCAGATCATTCCAGATTCTGAAGTTACCTACGTTAGCTGTATCACTCTGCTATATTGCTGTAATGTTGACCAGAAGGCTGTCTAGATACAAGAACCCAGTGTGAAGAAGCCAATGTCCATACAAGATCAAGAAAAGACAAAAATCTTTTATTTCTGTTCAGAAGTAGAAGAGGACACTTCTGAGTTTCACACCCAAGGAGCACATCAGAAATCAGTTATTTTTATACAATACAAAAAGAGAATTGCCAGTTGGTTACATGACAGCCACATATGTGCACAAAGCAAAGACATCCCATAATACTCTATTAATTAATCTTACTTCATCATCATATACATTGACTATCCTTCAGTATGTTTTTATTATGCTAATGATAAACTTTGCACTTCCATGGATTCTTGTCCGGGCATCTCTAACCATTGCTTAAGCTAAATTTCAAGTTGCCTTCCTTGAATCCAGTAATGAGTTTACTTGCAAAGTGCCTTAGCTGAGTGACAAATCGACAACTTGTTAGTCTCTATTGTAGACATTTATGGTGAGTCTATAGAGTGTTTTTGGTCAATCCCTCTAGCTCTTGCTGGCAGGTATTAAAACCCTAGTACAGTGGTCGCCAACCAGTGGGCTGGGGACCATTGGTGGTCCGTGAGAATATTTTGGTGGTCCGCAGAGAAATGTCACCCCCAAAACAATTAATCCAGGCTGCGCTGGAACACAAGGCTGTGCTGCCCACATGGCCCGGGGGAACGCAAGGCTTGCATCGCTTGCATTATGAACAACATGAGGTAGTGAGGGGAGGGGGGAAAAGGATGGAGAGGGAGCTTGCCCCACACACCTGGCCTGGCCACTGGGCTGCTTCTTTCCCCTTGTTTCTTCTTCTGCTTTTGGCTGCACACAAGGAAAGCAGCAGAAGTCCTTCTTTTTCTTCCCCCAACTCCACCAGAAAGACATCTTTGGGACCCTACAAGGCATCTTGCTCCAAGAGGCTGCACTAGCATGACAAGTCTCATAAAGACTCATTTCTGATGGAGTTTGGGGGAGAAAAAGACAGACTTCTGCTGCTTACCTTGCATGAAGCCAAAAGTCTCTCTCGCTTTCTTTCCCCCTGAGAACAGAGCTGGAGGCGGTATCTTACGATCCCAAATAAAGAATGATCATAGGAAAATGAGGTGGGGAATTTTCCTGCAGATTTTTTTGGGATTTTTCCAGGGTCTCTTTTTTCAGAGACCCTGGGAAAACATCAGCAAGCCACTGTCAATCAAAATTCATATTAGTGGTCCAAGGGATTTAAAATTATAGGTCTGGTGATCTCCTGCCCTAGTAGGCACAGGACAACTAATAGCTCTGCCTAAAGTTAATTCATAGCTTACAAAAAGCTTCTAATTACTAAATAAAATAATAAAAACTAGGCAAATTTCCATGCAGTAGGAGGCACAGGATATTTCTGTTGTCTACATCTTCTACATCAACACCAGCACTGGTAGCCTTATTTACCCTAATGCTAGGCTCTGCCATTAATCAACAAAACACATGATTATGAAAAATACAATGGTTATATAAGGCCTTCTGTTTAAATCCCATTTAAGCAATTTCATAGAATTTAAGTAATCCCTCTGGGATATTAATTATGAAAAAATGGAACTTGAGAAAATAGCATCTCTGGTTCAGATCAAAGTTCAAAAGGACTTCTCTTAGTTACACAATCATATATATGAAAGAATGAAGAGCTGCCACGTTAAACTCAACAATAGGAGAATGGCAGTCAAGTAGTCCTAAATAATATGAAACACACTTCATCTTTTGTTGCATCTTTCTCTGAATAGTTTGTTGAAGAAAATGTCTTTCTGGCTCAGAGATATGTCAATTTACAGCTTGAATTATTTTGGATGCATTATAATTATTATTTATGGATATTATGGCATCATTCATAGAAAATATGGGACAAATTATGGAACATGTTGAAGGCTGAATTACTGCACTTTGTCAATGACATGTTAGGATGAAAATAATTTGTTAGAATTCATACAAATAGAGAAACTATAGAAAGATGTCCAAGGCAATTCTTTCTTTATCAGAACAGCCTGAGTCATTCACAAAGAACGTACTACCAGCAGAAGGAATTACTGGTTGATTTAACAAATATTCCAATATTCAGCCAGTTTGTGCCTGCAATTGCAATTGTGGCCAATTAAAACTTTTTTAAAAAACCTCTCCCTCTGTGAGGGAGGGTGCGACCATTAAATACAAATTTCTGTTAAAACCAAATACATGTCATGTCATTAAGGTTAGGTAATTTGTGTAATAATTTGATATAAATGGGTCCATTTGCAAGAAAACCTTTCTTTAACAGACAAATCCTTAATGGAGATGAAATTTTATCATATACAAAGTCTGTTCAGCTGTGATCCATAAGCCAAGCTTTTATATCAAAGTATGTACAGTTCTTAATACATTGTTTAGGGAGCCAATGCCCTAAACCATTATATTAAAATAAGAAAACTGATAAAAATTATGGGAAGGAAGGAAAGCAAAAGACCAGTCATACAACTTGTAGAAATGGCTTTTCAGAGAAATAAACAGAGTTTTTTAAAAATGACATTAATTAGCATTCCCAAATCAAAGCAAAGACTGATCTCTGCAGTTTTTGATGTATCATCACGGAAAATGCCAAGTTATGCAGCCACAGAATTTTTTCAGTTGCCTTTTCTTCAGGGAGGAAAGTTTATTACAGGGTAGTTGAAGTGTTACCAGAGGAAGTTGAAAAGCTGGATCCCCTCCTATATCGCATCAGGATCTCTTTGCTGATGATACCTTGTGAGACCAAGATCTTGAGGAAGTTGTTCCGGAATTTCTGTCCTATAAAGGCGTATATGATGGGGTTGATACAGCTGTGAGCAACTCCTAAAATCTCAGTACCTGACAAAGCATCATCAATTCTTTCTCGAACTGAGCAAGTCTCCGTAATGATGTCAATCCTCAACAAAGTATCAAAAAGCAGGGCGATGTTGTAAGGCAGCCAACAGATCACAAAGACCAGCACTACGGCCAAGATTACTTTCATTGCCTTCTTCTTTTGCTTGTTCTTTGTCTGGTAGAGTCTGTGAACTGTTATTCCGTAGCAAATGATCATGATAATCAAGGGGAGGAGAAAACCAAACACCTGAGGTAAAATTCTCAACACTACCCTCCATTTTGTTGTTTGATTCCCACCAATGTTCTCATAACAAACTGTGTGAGGGGGATTTGAATTTAGAAAAGCTTCCCGGAAGCGGATCACAGGAAGCGAAAAGAGGAACGCAAAGAACCAGATGCCCATGCAGACAAATTTGACCCAGTGCCTCTTCTGAGTGGCTGCCCGAGTCGCATAAACTATGGCCAAATAACGATCAAAACTGATAAAGGCCAATAGGAGGACACCACTGTAGAAGTTGACTTCCTTCAGGACTGAGGCGATTTTGCACATGAAAGTGCCAAAGATCCACTCATGAGCTCGATACACAGCCCAAATGGGCAAAGTGACTGCAAATAGGAGGTCGGCAATAGCCAGGTTAAGGAGATAAACATCAGTAACAGAATGGTTTTCTTTGCTGTAGCTCACCACCAGAATCACCAAGGAGTTGCCCAGCAGGCTCAAAATGCAGACCAGCAAATAGATAAATGCTACAATATATTTTATTGCAACTGTTGTATGCTGTGGTTTGCAAGGTTCTGTAAATGTACCTAGGGATTCTATAGTATCATTCAGGTAATCACTATAGTTATCTAGAATGCCTGAAAGCACAATATCGTCCCAACTGAAACTGTTTTCTCCCATCTTGGATCTCTTGCTGTAGGCCTGTGTAGAACATAAAGCAAAGACAGGTCAATAACTTTTTCTAGGGAAAAGGCAACCTCCTGATCATAAAGTGATTTTTTAAGGTATCCAACAGAGATCAAAATTGTTCAAAAGGAAGATAAGCTAATCAAATTTGAACATGGGCACTGGGCATACACAGTTCCATACAGTTTTTAAATTGTGGAATGCTCATCTGATTAATGCCACTGGCTACCTCCCTGCTAGTGATACCAAGCCACGCATCTAGCATAAGGATGTGCAGGAGGAATGCATGTGTGTGAAGGATGACTTCAACATGACCAAGACCCAGCTGAGACCCTTATAACCAAAAAGCCAAAGAAACTGAACCACAATCAGCTCCCTCTTACTGTGAGATCTGAAGAAATCCTACAGCTAAGAGTAAGTGCTCTCAAGTGGGGAAATTCTCTTTTAATATGGATTGAAGTGATTTTAAAAACATTACATTCCATGGGGATGTTGTTCCTATTGTTTTGCAAATTTAGTGTTCAGTATTTCTTTTCAGCATTAATTAAATAATGGAAATACTGATGAGGAAATATCGCTAACTCGGAGTTGGCATGAAGGGTCCTTGGTACTCTGTGAGCTTGATTGTTTTCTTGCAGATGTTTCATTGCGCAAGCCAGATAACATCATCCATAATGAAATGTCTGCAAGAAAACAATCAAGCTCACAGAGCACCAAGGACCTTTAATAATGGAAATAATCAAGGGCTTACCCTTGGACATCCTTATTTTTAATCTAAAGCAGAGGTTAATTCTTTAGAGATATTCTCTATCTACTTAAGGATACTTGGTTCCTGACACACAAGTGCCAACAAATAAAAGACATTGTGCAGCTCTTTTTCTACTTAATAGATTAGGAAAAAAAGTGATTAGAACAAAGGTGACAAGGCATTTTCACCAAAGAAGCTTGTTCTAGAACTACCCTCATCTGGAAGAATTCACCATTGGCATTTACTGCTATGCTACATCATCATGCAAAGTCTTTTCCTTTTCTGTAAAGAAAGCTTATTGGGTTCTGGTTTTATTGTGATTGATTTGAATCCCATGTCTTTTCTTTCCTTGCTTGCATTAGCAGTATCCTTGCTGCTTTATAACTTAGGGAAGGATTGAGAGAGGGTAAAGGGTCCTAGATTTTGCCTTCACCCATACCTTGATATTTCTGTGCCGCCGCCCCCCCCCCCACCTCCTTGATGTGATATGTGGTCTCAGGCAACCTGTCTTCCTCAGCCTGCTATGTTCTAAGGTACAGATTATAACTACCATTTTCTGGATATATTAAAGAAATAGAGAACATTAACAATCCAGAAGATAGTACATAAGAGTTGTTTAAATATTCTCCAACCAGATATTGGAACCAGACAATATTACCAACCACTGGAAATCAGAGGATTTGTAAATTAAGGCTTCCAAAAGATCAGCCAAATGTTTTCTTCAATCTGGTGACTCTAAAATACTCCCAGTTGTCAACTATCCCCAACTAGATGAGAACAATAGCTTTCTTTCTCAACACATGGAGGGTTTTTTAAAAGCTCAACAGAAAAACATGCATACATCATTACAAGCCCAGTATTTTCCCTGTCTCCTTTCCCATCAATTCTCACCCCAGCTGCTGCTTTAATGATTGTAAGATTCATTGTGCCAGCAAAATGCATAATCAAGTGAAGGGAATCCCACCTTATGAAATAGTTAACACTTAATTATAGATATACTGCAGCAATAGTCTCCGGGTCGATTAACCATCATCATCCATAATGAAATTTCTGCAAGAAAACAATCAAGATGTTTCATCTACTTTCCCAACCTGATATCCTCCAGATGCATTGAACAAATGTCTTCCAGAATCCCATGTGATCTAAGTATTTTGGCTGTATTTTGTAGTCCAGCTCACCAGAAGGGTGCTAGATTGGGGAAAAGTGTTCTAGCTTTATAATAATTGCATTTGGAGGTATAACTGGAGTACAGCTTGAGCTTTTAATACCCTTAGCATCCAGAAGTATATCCACAGAATACATTTTACTAAATAATTCCTACTCACACTCATTTTTACTCTTATGCACCCAAATTTCCTGCTTATTTTTCCTTACACAGTTAGGTAAAATGACTTACTTACTTACCTGCCTGCTCTGGAGAGTCCTTTTATCAGTACACAAATTTTGATTGTGAACATTCAACCTTACCAGGAGGAACTGACCCTTGCAAAACTTCCCTCCACATTACTCAGAAAAGAACATTAGACCCTTCTAAGTATTTCTTCAGAGAACTGGTGCATAAAGCAACAGGAAGCTGTTCACTGTTTAGCAGGTGGTCATCTCATCTGCTCTAGTACTTTATAGATTAATCTTTGCAAGGTGGATTCCAGAGATCTGCACCTCTCTGAATTTCCTAGCTACCAATGCAGGTACTAGGTTAGCAAAATTCCTGTAGAAGGAAAGGAAAGGAAAGGTTATTGGAATAAATGAGACATTTATGGAATAAATCATATATTTATGTTGCAAAATGTGATAACTATTTTGCTAAAGGATTACAGAGTGTAAATAACATGTTTTGTGACTTTCATATGCTCTTATTCAAACTCTGAGCCTCAATGTTTCACTTACATCTCTAGGTGGGAAGATTAGAACAGGAGAGTTGAAATTTGACAACAAACAGCAATATAAACTGGTAACTGTGGAAGACAATCTTACAAAGAAACCAAAGAGCTTTTGGTGAGACTCTTATCTTGCAACTTTCCTGTCTTATTATAGAGAAATTTACAATGCAATCATGCTCTCTTCCATATCTAATTTCCCTCTGCCTTATCACTGGTTGTTGTTTTTTTACACAAACACAACCCACCCTTTCCAAAGCATAGAAGCATATAATTGTGTGACATCTTTTACATAATAGGATTATAAACATTTCAATTAAAAGCATTCCAGTAGAAATCACCGCAATGAGTGATGCATGCAATATAAGCAATAATAATGAGAGGAACAGCATTAAAGGCAGAAGCATTAAGACAGAATAAAGATGTGAAGATAGAAATGGGGGTAGATATTCAATAAGCAGTTTTCCTATACATAATTTTCCTGGCTCATAAGATACCAGTACATGTGTGTCTTTAAAAAAAAAAAAGGTGGTCACAGCACACAAACAATCCTTTCGGAAGTGATTGTTTGCCTACTGAGAATGTCAAGCAGAGATGGTATTCAGCAGGTTCTGACCAGTTCTGGAGAACCGTTCGTGAAAATTGTGGGTGGTTCAGAGAACCGGCAAATACCACCTCTGAGTGGCCCTGCCCCCATCTATTCTCTGCCTCCTGAATCCCAGCTGATCGGCCGGATCTTCTTTTGTTGCCCTACACTGAATGGAGCTGGAAAGCAGGTTAGTGGGGTGGGGAGGGAATGGGAATTCAACAATATCCTTCCTCCAGGAGCAGGGAGGAAATGGGGATTTTGCAGTATCCTTCCCTTGCCATGCCCACCAAGCCATGTCCACCAAGCCACATCCACAGAACTGGTAGTAAGAATCCCACCACTGATGTAAAGTGTGTAATCAGTCCCCAAATGGTCTTGCATGCTTCTGGAGGTGTTCATTTTGGAAAAAACTGATATATGATCCATCACTGCGATGAAATCTGTATTTCTGGGGCAGTATCTATCTGATTAATAGATACAGAGAACAAAGGACAGGAAAACATATCTTCAACCAAGGGCTTTTTATCAAGAGCATTTAGATAGCATGAATGCTGGAAAAGAAGACCACTCATTAACTTATCTTGAGAAGTGCATTTATTAGTTGCACGTGACAATCGCTTCAGAAGTGACTTCCCATTTGTAAAACATATTTTGCCATGTATTTTTATAGCTGGAAAATCACCTTCTGACTAGTATACAAAAATCATTTTGCTTTGCAACATGGTTTCACTCGATCTGTGGTTGCAGTTTATCTCGAGACCACCCTCACAGGGATGTCAAACTGGCGCCCTGTGGGCCGGATGCATCATGGGCAGGCCACGCCCAACCCAGCTCCACTAAGGGGTAAAATGTCGTGAAACTTCACGTGACAGCAATGTGACGCTGCCAGTTTGACACCCATGCTCTAGGAGTTTGCTAAATGCTTGACTAACAAATACTCGATAACACTGTAACAACTTTTTCAGCCATTCACAACAATTAATCACAGGCATAATAACATTTGTTTGACTCAAAGCTCTCTTCTTATGGAAACTTATCAAAGAGAGATCCAACCTAAAACTAGGGAGAAAATTGACAGTGAGAACAATTAATCAGTGGAACAGCTTGCCTTCAGAAGTTGTGGGTGCTCCGTCACTGGAGATTTTTAAAGAACAGATTGGGCAGCTATTTGTCTGGAATGGTATAGGATCTATTGTTTGAGCAGGGGGTTTGGACTAGAAGACCTCCAAGATCCTTTCTAGCTCTGTTGTTCTGTTAAACTTTTTTTTTTTTTTGAACAAACAGTGCACATTTTCAAGTAAGGTGTTTAGCATGAGGGGAGCATTCCTTAAACTCCTATCACTGGAATGCATTTAAATTGTGAAACTGAAAATGTTTAGAATGTTTCCCTCCCCAGACTGGCAAACAGTTTCTCTGGTTTACTCTAAAAGATCAGGAATGGAAACACAGTTGAAGTTGATGGAATGGCAGAGAGGAATAAGGGATAAATCTTTCACCTTAGACTGTCTACTATTGACCTCACCCCTTTCCTAAGAATAGTGAATAAGTGCATCAATGTGCCTACTAACCCTGTCCTATTGTTTCTTTTTTCTTTTTCATATCCATTTCATGTTTATTACCATGTTTATACTTATACTGTTGTCTAATAATTGTTTGACAAAATAAATAAATGTCATAAAAAAATAAAATGTGTGATTAAGTATTGTGGAGAATATAAGACCATTCAGTCCAGATCATTCCAGATTCTGAACTTACCCATGTTAGCTGTACAGTACTACTATCTGCTGTTAGGAGGCACAAGATATTTTCATGGCTATTGGCCAACACCAGCACAGTGGTCCCATTCAGTCTAATTCCAGGCCCTGCCACTAATTATCAAAACTTGTGATAAATCCAATGGTTATATAAGGTCTTCTGTCTAAATCCCCCATATAGGCACAGAATTTGAGTGAGAATCTGATATATTAATCGTGAAAAGGTAGAAGTTTCAGATCATAGTTCAAAAGGCTTCTCTCAGCTATAAAATCACATACATGAAAAGAATGAAAGAATGAAAAGAAAGCCTCAGTAATTGGAGAATGGAAGTCAAGTACAGTTGTCCTAAACCAGTATGAAATGCACTGCATATTTTGTTCCATCTTTCTCTGAATAAATTTGTTGAAGGAAATATATTTCTGGCTCAAAGGCCTGCCAATCTGAAGTTTAAATTATTTCATATGTATTATAATTATGATTGATAGATTGTATTATTTATAGATTCTAGGCCAGCATTCACAGAAAACATGGGACAAAGTGTGGAACATGTTGAAGTTTTCATTTTGCACTGAACTTTGTGCTGTGATGTTTTAGAATTATAATTGTTTATTATTAATAATTATAATTAATTATAATCAGAATTTTTGTCCTTTCAGCACATGGATACAAAGCAGTAACAGAGCTAGGAATAGAGAGATTATAGAAAGATGTCCAAGGCAATTCTTCCCTATCAGAACTGTCTGAGTCGTTTCTAAAGCACCTTCTAACCAGCAGAGGGAACTGTTGGTTAATTTAACAGATATTCAAATAATAAGAAATGTTTATGGCTGATTGAAATATTGTACTAAACAACTGTAACAAAACAAAACCTTTTTTTAGAAAAATACAACAATGATCCCACTTTTTTCATTATTTGTAATGTATCAAGAGTTGGCTCTTTTTTTTTTTCTGAGCATCTCTACATTAAAAAAGGAAACACTAAATCAAATGAACCAGAAAAATTAGCCAAATTGATTTATTGTTCGGTCTGCTAATACTCTATGCATGCATTTAGATATATTATAAATAGAACTGCTATGGTATATTTTGCATGTATTGTGCTATGACTTCATAATTGTTGAGGTAATTCCTCATTAGGAGAATGAGCGCACACAGGGAGACGTGGTGAGAGTGGTGAAAAATAACACACAACCAGCACACACTGTACTATACAGCTCCACTGTATAGTATAATGTAGGCTTTACTTCCAGTAAACGGTTAAGCAAAGTCCAAACACAGTCCAAGTCATTCACAGTTAAAGCAGTCAGTTTTCAGTCCAGGGATAATCCAAATAACAAAGTTCGGTATCATAAACAGTTCAGTAATAGACTTACATCAAATCCAAGACTAATGATGATCAGCAACAGTCAATAAGGAACAGCAACACTCTGCAACAGGACAGGATAGCTAGCAACTACCAACTACCAACAACAGAACAGAACAACCCAATTTTAGCATTCCCTTAAAGAGACAGTATTAAAATGTCTATCCTGGTTTATATATTTTCCAACCCAACTGTTAGGTGAGTTACATTCCTAATAATAATAATCCAGGAGTCTGAAACCCACAGCACGCAGCCCACTACTGGGCCATGGCCTATCTGCAACTGGGCCTTGCAAGCAGCGGACCACATGTGTGCACAACCCAACTTGTGGGAACAGCAGGCTGGCACACATGGCAAACCCACATGTAGCTCAGCTTGCACAAGTCAAGCTGTGTGCGCACTGGCCTACTGTTCGCATGGCCCCGTTCCTCTCTGCCCCCTTCTGCTGGGCTACCAAGAAGCAAAGATTGGGAACCGCTGCTCTAATCCATGAATTGTTACAAATCTGTTCATCTTGAGAGAGTTACAAGTCTTCCCATTGTAGTTACAAAAATAAAACATGCTCTTTTCCATTTTAGTCTTAATTAATGTAGATTTTAAAAAATCATTATGCTAAACATGCCATGTCGAGTATATGGAATAGATATAAATCCAGGTTGTGCCTGAAAACACCTTTGTGGCTCCCAGCATTAAAAAGCACTTTATAGAGGAGAAATAATAGGCACACACAGAAATGACTAACATACTATGAGATACTAGAATTGCATCAAGAAGACATAATGAAATCAAGAGAACATCTGAAGGTAGAGAGAGATAGCTGTAAATGGTTTTTCAATGTAGTTATCAGAAAGATTCAAAATAGACAAAAGAATTTAGAAAAGATATTGTATATTTTAAAAGATATTGTATCTTTTAAAAGATATTGTATATTTTATTTATTGCTTTTGAAACAGAATTGAGTACAAATAATGAACATGTGATTGCTAAAATGTATACACTTTTATTTAAATTTGAAAATAACTAATAAAATATATGGTAAGTGAGCTAATTTTTTGCTTATAATGTACAATTTAAACAATGGGAAATTTATGATTCAAAGGACTGGAAATTACACTATGTTACAATCATAAAGATAATTTTATAAAATGATGTGCCATTGGTATATGACTTCAAAAAAATTGGATGTATAAAGGTATTTTGGGTCTATGTGGGAAGTCTGAAGAAGGGCCATTATATCATGCTTGGTGGATGTGCAAAACAGCTAGAAGATTTTGCATTCAGATGCATACACTGATTCAGAGGATTTTAAAAATTAATATGCAACTGAATCCATTTCTTTTTTACTTTAGGACTGATGAAGTTGAAACAATTGAAAAAAAAAGTCATGGAACTTTTTTTTTTAATGATAACTGCAGCCATATTATTATACACAGACAGGGGAGTATCTGGCAACACCTACAAAAGAAGAATGGTGAAGATAGAACTTGATGACTGACCTCTTTGATTGACCTCTTTGATCAGGGAAAAGATAATATCTATGATTATTGTTGACTGGAAACACCTTATGGACTTTTTGTGCAAAAAAATGAACTTATGATCTATGGTTATGACAATTAAACAGGATAGATCATAGAAAGAAGGGGACTCACTGTGTAACTTTAGAGAGAAAGGTAAACCTACAATTGTACTGCCATAAAGATCTGAAGTGGCCCTTTTACCTCTTTTTTCTATCTTTTCTATTTTTCTTCTTTTTTCTCCTTTTTTTTTTTTTTAGCCTTCTCCATGTTTTCAAGACTTTCTGAAAGGCTAACAGACCCAGAGCTAACCTCACCTTAGGGGTGAGTGTTCCAGGCAGGAGGAGCTAGAACAGGAAAAGTGTGTCATCAGATAGAACTTCTTCTCAGACAGGGCCTTGGGCATGCCTCTTCTGCTGGCCCTGATGGGATGGGTGGATGTAACTAGGAAGAGACACTCCCTCAGATAATCTGGTTTTGTATCATATAGGACTTTAACAGTCAAAAGCATCATCTTGTATTGTGCTGTCTCAGCCAGTCTATGGGAATTGGGTAGTTACTTAGGAATTATGAACTGTCCCCTTAAGGGAATGCATCATGGTAAATGTAGTTAAAGGTATCCTGGGAAATGTAGTTCATATCACATGACCACATCTGTAATTCCGATTGGTCACTAAATTGACCCTCGATGGGTTGGGGGAGTTTCCCTCACTTTTGCCTGAACTCACTAACTCATGGCAGCTGCTTTCTATTGCTACGAAAAGGGTTAGGGGATAACCATCTTTTACTACAAGGCAGATATACAAAGGATTGGTCATTAAAGAAGAACTTCATCACAAATGTGAGTTGTGAGGATATCTGATGAACTAATAAATGTACTTTGTTATGGATGCCTTGTTATCTATCTGCATCTGTACAACTTCGAATCCACCTCTGTACAGGATACAGAAAATGTATATTCCAGTTCTGACCAAGCAGTTCTGGGGGGAAAAACTTCCCTCCAGAATCCTTATTGAAATCAAAGCCAAAGGAATGTATTTCTAAACCAATAAAGCTATGTTCTTACATTGCCAAACCTTTATATTATATGCATAACTTGGTTTTATGAGCCCCACTGTTCTGAGTTACTAAACAAGGAAGTGAAGTTGTAGCCACTGAATCATGAAGAGCTTTTAAATCAGATGCCAAAAGATAACAGAGATGGGAATGCAGCCAACCTCTTTTCCTCAAGAAAGCAAAAGCCAGGGTCAAAATGCTAAAGTTAAGAATAAGACAGAGCAAGTGGAAAGACCTTGATGGGATCATTTAGTTAATATAGTAAGTTATACTTTCCTGCACATATTTTTCCAGTCTTCCCCCAAGAAAGTATGTTACAGAACTAGAGACTAAACCAGAGTTATTCATTCCAAATTAAAGTGCTTTCCTCTGCACAAAAATGCAGCTAATCAGAATAGAAGTATCTAGTAACATGCTTAAGAAAGCAAGCTACAGGTCAAGATGTCCACAGTACAAATTTGTCCTCTGCCAGGGACTCTGTAATTGAATTTCAGAAGCCACATTTTTATTCAGGGAACCACCTCTACATGAGCAAGATATTTTAATGACAAAATATTTAAAACTATGGATTCTAGGGTGAAGAGGACACCAAAATGAAGACCACTCAAGTCTCTGAGAAAGGGGGTGGATCAGTGGTGGGATTCCAATTTTTTTACTCCTGGTTCTGTGGGCGTGGCTTGGTGGGCGTGGCAGGGGAAGGATACTGTAAAATATCCACAGAGATGGGATTTGCCAGTTCTCTGAACTACTCAAAATTTCCGCTACCGGTTCTCCAGAACTGGTCAGAACCTGCTGAATATCACCACTGGGGTGGATATTACTAAGGAACAATACAATGAAGTATTTCAAGAAGAAATAACCAGGAAGGAGAAAAGTAGCAGTTGTTGGAAAAGTAGAATCTAATCTGAGTGGACAGCAATGATGAATCCTTGGGGGCCATAACTTCCCCAAACTTTAGATGAGAGAACTCATGTTTTGGAAAAGTAGAGGAGGGTATTCATCCATGTACCTTAGCTTTGGGAATCAAAAGTTCAGCAGGGAAGGAAAAAATGTGGGCTGAGGAAGGAAAAGAAACAACAAGTGATAAAATAAAAGGGCCTGAGAATACACCATATATATAAAATACAGTATAATAAATGAATCAGGTTGAGGAAGGCAGACTGAGTACCTTTCCAATGTAAGATCATGACTCTTGAGAACTGGTGAGAGATACGGCTTCTAAAAGTTCAGGAAAGAGAGAGAAGGAAGATGGGCAGTGGTGCGATTCAAAAATTTTTACTACTGGTCCTATGGGTATGGCTTGGTGGGTGTGGCAGGGGAAGGATACTGTAAAATCTCCATTCCCACTCCACTCCAGGGGAAGGTTACTGAAAAATCCGCATTCCATCCCCACCCCACTAACCTGCTTTCCAGCTCCATTCTCCTGTGTAGGACAACAAAAGAAGACCCAGGCAATCAGCTGGGATGCGGGAGGCAGAGAATAGTTGGGGGTTGGGCCAGTCAGAGATGATATTTGCTGGTTCTCCGAACTACTCAAAATTTCCGCCACTGGTTCTCCAGAACTGGTCAGAACCTGCTCAATACCACTTCTGAAGATGGGGTTACTTATTGATAGCTGTCACCAATATTTTTCAGTTGGGCCAACTCTCCGTGCTTCCTGACCTTCTGAAGCCATGGATTTTTGAAGCAGGGAATTCAGGTTGGATCAGAGGATGGGCATTGCTCCACCTTGCCTTTGCCTGATTTGGACCGAGTAGGTCAGGCAAAGTGGTCTATCTCTTCCTGGCTGTAAAATCCAACTTAATAGAAGCTGTTCCTGGCTGTTTTTCAGAAGTCAAAGGACGTAATGTACCAGAAGCTGTAAATTCAGTTCCTGGAAGAGTCAGCAGCTTCTTGGGACTGCAACAGCAAATCCATCTCAGTGGAGGATACTGACAGGCCTCTAACTACTTCATGATCACTTCATGATTAGATTCAGGTCCAGACCATGAAGGAAGAACCTCAAAGGGGTTTTTTTCCCCAGGATAAACAGAAACTTGCAGGAGGAAACGGGAGAGAGATTGGTGTTGACTAGTCAAACTCTGTTGGCTCGTCAAACTCTGTAATTATTGATGGTGAATTTTTTTAAAAAAGTTATGTTTTTCTATATCTATCCCATGTTGATCTTTTTTTTGGGGGGGGGGGGTTGTTCTGAGTACTCTCTCTTGCCAGGGCAAATTTATGAAAAAATTTCCCAGCCCTGATTATAACTGATTGTCTTATCATTGACTTTAAAATAACCTTATCCTCTTGCATTTAAGGTGATCAGCTTCAATCAGCTTTATAATCCAAACAGTCAACAAGTATCTATGCACAGATTTGCACCATCCCACAATGGAAGTTGTATTTTGATAGGCAGCACTAGCATTAAACTTGAGCAAAAGGTCACATTTGCAAGCTGAGGGGAGTTGCTTCCCCCAACACAGAAAGGAAACAGATTGCTTATTTCCAATGTGCAAATTAACATATGTGCTGAGAAGTCTCTCATTTCCTTACAAGCTCTGTCTCTCTCTTTCTGTGCCATAGTCAGGCAGTTTGCACAGGTCCTTAAAATAGAAATATGTGACAAAATGCTGGTTTGATGGATGCAGTAACAATTTTATGGCGTTTGTTTTCTTCAGCTTGCTGCTTTCTAAAATCGTTGCTCCAAAGTTCATGTAGCCACTGGTTGCTCAGGCTAAAAAATGATTGGTGGTGATAGTGGTGGTAGACCAACATATTTGGAAAGTATCAAGTTGGAAAGGACCACATATAATGTGTAATTAGGTAAATAGAAAAATAATGTTGCATGGTTTCTTAATGCAGTTTAATGGTCTCCTTATTACTGTTAGGCAATCACACCAAGGGTCCAAGAGATTGCAGAGGCATTGTTGGAAGCATGTAAATCCTGATCAATGGTTCAGCCAGGAACAGTCATACAAACCCACATGATGCCAGGCCAACAACTTTGTGGCTTACTTAAAACAATTAGTTAGAGCACTTATAGACTGTTCCTCATGCCTTAGTCTTCTCACAAGTCTACATGGGGCTGCCTTCCTATTCAGAAGCTTCAGCAGGTTTTCTCATAAGATGTCCAAAGTAGATTAATTTGAGCCTGGTTAGATTTAATAGTATATTATATAAGACTGAGTTTGTCCTATATTAGCACATTATGGATATATTAAATGACAATCATTTAATTACTATGCTATATATTCTTTTCTAAGTGTATAGTCACTGTTGTATGTTTTAGACATATTTCATTATTGTTGTCATATCATTATTGTCATATCAAGTATGGATCGTCCATATCATGATTGTTATATTTCACCAATTATTTTTTAATTGAGCCTGGACATTTGTGCCTCAAGTGAGAACTTTTGAGTTGATTTATCCCATACATAACCTAAACAAAGTGTGTTATCTGGCTTTATACTCATATTGGAGAATGAGCCCATCTCCACAACCATTATGCTTATAGGAATGGGAGTAACTGAATTAATTTGATTACACTGAGGATGCCAGGTTGAGAGTTGCAGCAGCGCAGTGGTTAGAATGCAGTACTGCAGCTAATTCTGCTGACTGGAAGGAAATTCAGTCTCACCAGCTCAAGGTTGACTCAGCCTTCCATCCTTCTGAGGTGGGTAAAATGAGGACCCAGATTGTTGAGGGCAATATGCTGACTCTTAAACCACTTAGAGAGGGCTGTAAAGCACTATGAAGTGGTATATAAGTCTAAGTCCTATTGCTATTGAGAAAGGCTTTCCTGTATATTTGCTACTGGGAGTAAGATTTTTTGAACTCAATGAAGGATTACTTATGAGTAAGTTCATATGAAGTCTGAATACACATATAGGTGCTTCTAAATTCAGAAGAGTACAGCAACATGAAGTACACCCAGGACTGAGACTACTAAGGCATTACAATGTTTGATATATTTGCTAAATTTGCAGGAACTGTTGACTTAGTAGTTTAATTTAACATTAGATATACAAATCTACTAATTTTATCCCACCCACCCCTCCTGAGAGTAAATGGTTTTTATCTGTTAGGTATCCAAATATTTATTTGGTTTGTTAATAATAAAAAGGAGAACAATCTTCCCATGAGGCAACCGTTTTACACACAAAGAAAACTAGTCTCCACCTGTTCTCTTACCGGAAAAAAAAAAAAAAACTGTTGGAGAAAGGAGGAGATATTTCTCAAGAGTATGGGATAATATAACAAAATATGGCATAATATAACAATATTATTATTTTTGACAAAAGCTCTGAAAACACTGTAAGCTAATTAGTTGGTCACTGCAGAGCTGACAATGTTATAACTGCCATCTGGCTAATGGTAAGCCAATTCCAATAATCCTGACTACACAATAACACTTACTCTAAGATATGCATAATCTTTGTCAGACTGAGCACCATATAGGCATTTGAATTACACACATCTGGTGCATTTCAAAAGAGAGTAATGCCACACTTAAAAAAAAAAAGAAAAGAACAGTGAATGCAAATAGGGAAAAAATTGATGGCATATTTTTGTTCATTGAAGCCATCTTGGTTCAGTGCCATTGAAAGATTATGCCCGATCTTTTTTCCAAAGTTGAAGATTTCAAATTGGGATTCTGTTGAAATTTATTTTGCAGCAACAGCATTTATATTCTTGCAAAACAAAAATCAAATACTGAATATTCATCATACGGCATTAAATGACACTTATTTCAGCATTCACATTGAAATATGAGCCAAACAATAAAGGTAATAGTGTCGTGCATATTCAAATGATCTGTTACATCCTGTCTGTGTGTGTGCTCATTGTAGTGGTAGGGTCCTAAAATACATTTTGATGTATCATCAACTTCTCTGTGAACTTGGCATCCTATCTGCCTTTCTGTAGCTTCCTATGTGGACTTGCTGTCAGAAGCCACAACCACTAGACTTTCAAACAGAAGGAAAGGGACAGAGACTTCTCATCCTTATCCATTGGCGTGTCTGCCCATGAGGCTTGCTTTCTCTGGATTCCTTGATAGTTTCCATCCAAGTCTAGAAGGAGGCAGCATGTCTTTTTGTCTTAATTATGGATATCCATAAATCAGCAAATCACCATATACCCTCAGAACATGAAGTAGTTGAGCCTTCCCATTGAGAGGGTGAGAATTTTTATCATCATCCAAGTTGTTTTTGAGGGCATTGCTGCAGTCATGTCAGATAAAACCAAACATTAAACATGTCACTTTCTAATCAGCAAAAACAACAAAAGCTTTCTACCTATAAAAATAACATCTGATGTTATATTGGAATAAATTTTTGGGACTTCAAATGTTTCAGTATCAGTTAATTCTATCTGCTTTGGGAGTGGTACTATAAATATTTCGATAGCAAATATAGCAGAAGCACAATAGGATTGACGTATAATTTTATAGAAATCAAAGCAGGTATTTCTTTGATATTTACATGGAATGTATTTAATGGAATGTATTTAAACCAATAAAAGGAAGGTTTATAATAGTCCAATTCAATATCATGCTATAATATAATCTGATTTTGGCTTAACATGTTGTATGAACCTACTTTATGACTTAATACAATGTGTGATTCAATCAACTGTAGTTTTTTCAATAACTTAAAATTTCACCATGGAATATGTATGCATCAAATAGCATGTATATATTAAAAAAGTGAATATGTGTTTTTTAAATTTGTATCAAAAGCACCTTCAAATTATGGATATGTAACATTCAACAAAAGTAAAATAAGTATAAAATGGTTCATAGAAATATAGCATTTGTAAAAAGTATGTAAAATAAATAGGATTAAAATTATTCACACAATATAGGGCCACACTGAGAGCATTTTCTTTTGTTAGCATGAGATCTTCCTCAGTACATGTTGAAAGATATTGTATACAGGTGAAACTAAAAAAATTACAATATCGTGCAAAAGTTCATTTATTTCAGTAATGCAACTTAAAAGGTGAACCTAATATATGAGATAGACTCATTACATGCAAAGCAAGATAGTTCAAGCCATGATGTGTCATAATTGAGATGATTATGGCTTACAGCTCATGAAAACCCCAAATCCACAATCTCAGAAAATTAGAATATTGTGAAAAGGTTCAATATTTTAGGCTCAAAGTGTCCTACTCTGATCAGCTAATTAAGCCCTAACACTTGCAAAGGGTTCCTGAGCCTTTAAAAGGTCTCTCAGTCTGGTTCAGAAGGAATCACAATCATGGGAAAGACTGCTGACCTGACAGTTGTGCAGAAAACCATCATTGACACCCTCCATAAGGAGGAAAAGCCTCAAAAGGAAATTGCAAAAGAAGATGGATGTTCCCAAAGTGCTGTATCAAAGCACATTAATAGAAAGTTATGTGGAAGGGAAAAGTGTGAAAGAAAAAGGTACACAAGCAGCAGGGATGACTGCAGCCTGGAGAGGATTGTCAGGAAAAGGACATTCAAAAGTGTTGGGGACTTTCACAAGGAGTGGACGGAGGCTGGAGTCAGTGCCACCACTGACAGATGATCCTGGACATGGGCTTCAAATGTCGTAATCCTCTTGTCAAGCTGCTCTTGAACAACAAACGCCAGAAGCGTCTTACCTGGGCTAAAGAAAAACAGACCTGGTCTGTTGCTCAGTGGTCCAAAGTCCTCTTTTCTGATGAGAGCAACTTTTGCATCTCATTTGTAAAGGAAGGACCCAGAGTCTGGAGGAAGAATGGAGAGGCACACACTGCAAGATGCTTGAAGTCTAGTGTGAAGTTTCCACAGTCTGTGTTGATTTGGAGAGCCATGTCATCTGCTGGTGTTGGTCCACTGTGCTTCATTAAGTCCAGGGTCAACGCAGCCGTCTACCAGGAGATTTTGGAACACTTCATGCTTCCTTCCACAGATGAGCTTTATGGGGATGCTGACTTTATTTTCCAGCAGGACTTGGCACCTGCCCACACTGCCAAAAGCACCAAAACCTGGTTCAATGACCGTGGGGTTACTGTGTTTGATTGGCCAGCAAACTTGCCTGACCTGAACCCCATCGAGAATCTATGGGCCATTGCCAAGAGAAAGATGAGAGACATGAGACCAAACAATGCAGAAGAGCTGAAGGCCGCTGTTGAAGCATCCTGGCCGTCCATAACATCTCAGCAGTGCCACAGGCTGATAGCTTCCATGCCACACCGCATTGAGGCAGTAATTGCTGCAAAAGGGGCCCAAACCAAGTACTAAGTACATAAGCATGCTTATACTTTTCAGAGGTCCGATATTGTTCTATGTACAATCCTTGTTTTATTGATTGCATGTAATATTCTAATTTTCTGAGATTATGGATTTGGGATTTTCATGAGCTGTAAGCCATAATCATCACAATTATGACAAATCACGGCTTGAACTATCTTGCTTTGCATGTAATGAGTCTATCTCATATATTAGTTTCACCTTTTAAGATGCATTACTGAAATAAATGAACTTTTGCATGATATTCTAATTTTTCGAGTTTTACCTGTATACTGTAATATATGTGAGATGAATTGTTCTTCTCTACATTCACAGAATATCTTCTGTAGGGAACCTTGTTTTCTTCAATCAGGGGTGTCAAACTGGTGGCCCATGGGCCAGATTGTTCACATGCAGGCCATGACCACCCCAGCTCCATGAAGGGGAAAAACATCATGATGTCATGTGATGGCAACCTGACACCGCCGAGTTTGACACCTGTGTCTTAGGTTGTCCTTTGAGCTTCCTACCTGGCCTGCAGTATATTTAGTGATTTCCATACAGGCCAAGGTTGTTCTTCAGCAGGTGGCAGACAGTGATGTGGATGTACCCAGTTGCCCAGTAGCTCCTTACTTGCCTTCCAAATTCCAGGATCATGTGTGGCAGTTAATTGTTAGGAGGGGCAGAAGTTTTGAGGAAGCTATTCCTCTATCTCAGTTTCCACCTTGGAGGTTGATGACTGTGTCAACTGGTGTGTTTCTGTAGATGTTGCTTTAACGGGTTTTTTTTAAAAACAAATTTTATTAGTTTTTAAAGACAATACACAAACAAACAAAACATAAAACCTAATAACATAAAATCTCTTTTCTAAAAACTGCTTATTAAATTTTAACAAAACAAATAAAACATCTTATTTGAATACAACATAGTTCCAGATTATCACATATACAAATCTTATTTATTCTTTTTCCAACTTCTCCTTTTACCTAGATTTCTATATCTCTTTATTCATTGTACTTCTACTTTCATCTGTCTTGTTTACAATTTCATTATTCTCTTCTAACGTTCTTCCAAAATTTTATTAATTCTCAATAAGCTAACTTAACAAACAAAATACTAAACATGAAAACATAAAACTTTTTTTGGGAAAGCGGCTTAATCCTGGGTTAGCATCTTTTTATACAGACATAAATCAGATTCATGCTCACCTTATATACTATTTCATATCTCATTTATCATTCTACATTTTCTATATGTTTTCTCCCCTCTTTTCACTCTCTTAATTCTATTTTATTTATTTCAACTCAATTTAAATCATTTTACTTGTATCTTTTGTCTGTTCTTTTTCAATTATCTATTTTTTCTTTTCTCTTTACTGCAAAATTTCTCTGTAATCACTGGTTGAAATATGATGACTTTTTATCTTTCCCCTAGAACACTTAAAATAATAAAAAATTTCCATACTGTCTGCTCAGTGCATTCTACACAGTACATTTTAAAGTAATAAAAAAGAGAAAAAAATAGTAAGCTTATAGTATAGTAAAAACAATGTTCCATAGCTAATTAAACTCTATTAGACATTTTACACATTCCCTTTAAGATATTAACTCATATATTCCAATTTTCTAACTCTATTTCAAATACAAATACTACAATGCAATCCTGTGCATTTTTGCAGAATCTCTTCTTTAATTACATTTTACCCTTTGTCTCTAAAAAAAAACGTTTTTTAACATCTTGTTTTAAGTCTTTATAACTTCTCTTCCCTTTTTCCCTTCCTCTCTTATCCAGTCTAGTCTTTTTGCCCCCCCATCTCTCAATCTCCGCCCTCTTGGTCTCCCCTCTCTGTTGTATTCTTCTTTTCTGTTGCTTCCTGACATTGTATCAATTTTTCACCTTATTTTTCCCTTTCTTGGTTGTTTTTTTAAATCTTGAATTCTCCATTTTCTTTCCCTTTCCCTTTTCTTCCTCAACTAAAATTATTTGTTCATTAAAGATGGCTTCTTCTTCTTCATCCCAGCTTTCTTGTTGTTGTAATTCCTGGAAGGTAGAAATCGCCATTTCTAAGAAGTGGAAAACAGATCCAGAAGAGCCCTTGCCTTCTTGTTCCTCTTCTTTTAACTTTTTATATTCTATTTTCAATTCTTCAACAGATAATGCCATTGTAAGATTTTTTTAAAAAAACAACCCAAATGATTTTAGTCTTTCAAAAAATAGTTTCCAAGAGTCCCAAAGCAATCCAAATCAGCACAAACTGTTTCATTTAGCACTTTCTTCTTTTTGTATTCTTTTCCTGGGATGAAATTTAATTACACAATTCCAAGGTAATTTTTTAAAAGTCTTATTGCCGTTATCTCTGTTCTTAAAAGTTCCAAGCCGTCTCCTCCAACGAAATCTTAATATATATTCTTTGCCTCTCCCTTCCCACTTATAGCATAAAAAATTTTTTGGTTTTTAGTTCCAATGTTCAAAAATCTTAATATCCCCTTGGCTTTAATTTTCAGATTTAATTACCTTCTATGCCAAAGCAGGTTTTTCTGATTTCCATCTGCTATTTTTGTAGGGAAAGAGAGTGAAAAGGAAAAAAAAACTTTCCCTTTAACTTTTCTCCGCCACTTTTAAGAATCTTGTTTGGAAACAATGTATCCTTTAAAAAGTTGAACCTCCAGAATAAAGATGTAACTTATTGTCCCGGTTCAGCCAAAAACTTTCACTTCTTCAAACTTCCTCCTGCACAATCTTATCTGGCTGAAAGCTTCTTTGTGGCGGCCATTGCTGACCGCCACTCCACCGCCTTGGGAAAAGGGAGTTAAACCGGCTGAGGAGGGGGATTGCGATTCCCCCAGACCCCAGCCCGGATCTCCCCTGTCTTCGGTTACCTCTACAGGGTAACCATAGCCTCCAAATCCAGCAGGATCAGGGGCACCTCGGCAGCGAGCGCAGCAGGAATGGCACACGATCGCGGATTCCTGATGCCATCGAAGCCTTGCAACCGGAAGTTTTCAGCTTTAATGGTTTTTACCCAATCTTTCTGCACAGCACTTTTCCCATCAGAACTTTGGAGGGGGAATACCAGCTAGATAATCCACCTTTTGTATTGGGGTCAGTTTTAGATAATCCATGACTTGTCTCGTAGTTTCATTTAGGGCCCCGTCCACCCATTTTGTATGTTCTGATCTCTACCAAACAGAGCTGGCATTTTCTTCAACAGTGAATGTAGTGATTAATTACAAACCCTGTTAGCTTGAGATTACCATGATGTAAATGATTCCTAGCTGTAATATCTTAACATTCGGTCAACCAGGTGATACTATTATTGGAAGATGACCTTGTCTGCCTAGACAGAAACACTACGTTCAGCTCTGACATTGCTCCTCATATGTGGACTACCCAGATTTGGAGATTTCATTTTTAGTCTTGAGTGGGAGTGCACTTACCCCTTTGGGACTGGGGCACAATTTGAGAATCTTCTTGCTCCTGGAACAGATGGCAACAATAGCCATGAAGGTTTATACAGTAAGCCAACACTCATATTTGGCCTGAGAAACTCTTGGAACATTCATTCATGCTTCGGTCATTTTGTATTTGATTGAAAAGCATCCAACGTGAAACTATTTAGAAGCTGGAGTTGGTTGAGAATGCAACGGCATAACCAATTATGGCCATATTCCAATGTGCCCACGATACCTCTGCATTGTAAGCTGTACAAAATTTTCTGTGGGATTCTGGGTGCAATTTAAATTATTGGACATGTCCTATAAACTAGTCCTTCATTCAACAGAGCCTGATTATCTGAAGGACTATATATGCTCTTATAACTTTGTGCATATCCAGTATGATCAGGCAGAGTCAACATGTTCTAAGTTCTGTCAATTAAACTGTGTCGCATGAAGAAACCCAGAAAGCAGGATGTCCCTAAAGTCCCAAAGGCTTTAGAAGCTTCTTGGATGAGAAGTGAAACGTCTTCAAAGAAAAACCAGAAAGTCCAGTTGCCTCTTGAAAAAGCACCTTTAGGACAACCATGACCTGTGTGACTTAGAATCTCCATAGACATCCAGGAAGCAGGACTTTTCTATCATAATACTTTCCCTCTGGAACAAGATTCCCCCCCCCCCCAAATATTCAAGCAGTCCTACTCTGATCTTATTTTGACAAGTTCTTATAGCATGGCTCTTCCCCCAGGTATTGGGCTACAATAAGTAATGGGTCCTTTGTTAAATAATTTCATAATTATTGTACTTATTTTTTCTCTCTGTGTGTGTTCTTTTGGATTGTTTAAAATTGTTTTAATATCGCACATGGGCAGATTCACAAAGGAGCTGAGTAGCCTTAAAATTATGGAATTAATTCAATCATTCTGAAAAATGTGAAATTCTTGAACAACTATTATTTAACATTTTTCCTTATACATTTCTTGAATAGCCCCACTGTCATGGGGCATCATTTTTTTATTTTAATTCAAAAATTAAAGTATAATCCTATTAACCCATCTCTAATTTGGAATTTCTTTTTCCCCTGATTTGGAGAAATGTGGGGAAGACAACAAACTACATATTCACTTTCTAATCTTTAAACAAGAAAGTTAA
Source organism: Laticauda colubrina (assembly GCA_015471245.1). NCBI lineage: Eukaryota > Metazoa > Chordata > Lepidosauria > Squamata > Elapidae > Laticauda > Laticauda colubrina. The sequence goes on from BLBF01000032.1 coordinate 26,107,029, forward strand.
TTAACCTTTATTAAACAACTTAAATATGGTAGGTTGCAATCAGGTACCCCTATTACAATTCAGCTTAAGTTCAATAGAGCATTTATAGTGAGATCTGGATTTTAAAAAATATATATCCATAGGCTGCCAATCTCTGCCTTCCCTGTATATAAACTTGTCTCCCAGACAGATAGAAGCTTTTCCTTGGGACACAAGTCTGAGCCTCCCTTGAATTCAACCTTCTACTTATCCCTTCCAAACCCCCAATTCCCTTCTCCCTCTGGAATATAAACTCAAAGAAAGTGTTCTGTATTACATATTTAAGAGATATTGTGATTTATAATGTGTAAATCAACCAACTCCCAGTATATTTTATTGTATTCAACCATCATACATGAAATATATCATGATATAACAGAGAGAAGATCCAAAAGATGTATACTGTATACATTGCTGAGCAATTTTTAAAAAAAAATTAGAAATATGAATTAACTATGCTTTCTGTATAGTGTATGTTATGTTCTTATTTGTTTAATAAATGTGTCTTTGATAAAATGATAAACAAACCCTTTCATTACTAATGGATTTTTTACATTTATAAATTAACAAATACCTAATGAATGGGAAAGAATTCCAGCCAGGTGTCCGCCGCTCACATCATCTCACGTCTTTTTAACTTTTTCAGTGTCTGTCAATGTTTGCTATTTTATTTGCTGGAAACTACATCCTGATTGCACAATACAATAAATAACACACGTCCCTCTTATTGAGCGTTCCAATCCTTTAGTGAGAAAGACATACATTCTTTTATTTGTATTTGCATAAATACAAATTGTATAATTTGCATTTATGCAAATTTGTATTTTATTTCTTTATAAATAAAATTTATAAAGAAACTTATGCAAATTTGTATTGATATAAATTGTATATAAAATACAAATTGTATTTGTATTTTATTTGTATTCAACAGGAACTGTGCTTTATGAAATACAGTTATTAACCTAAAAGGTTCTTGCCACACAAAAAGGACAAGAAATAACAACGGCAAGGAAACAGAACCGGTGAAAACCCAGAATGCAGTCGCTTCCGCGATCCAGAAGTAATTTCCTTGCAGGGAGGCAATCTCTCCGCTTGCCAACTCACAAAAAAATCGCGTGCGCCCGATCCAGATCGCCTGCGCGGCTGCCCTGAGGCGGAAGGTCAGGAAAAGCAAGCAGGCGTGTTTGTGGAAAAGGGAGGAGCTGCGGGGTGCTCAGCGTTCCCACCTCAAAAGTTTACACCGCTGAGAGAGCGAGCGAGCGAGCGGGCACCGAGGGCTCCTGCCCTTCAACTTTATCTCTTATTTTCTTCTCTTGAAACGTGAGGCTTATCCAATCCCGCCAAAGGGGACAGACGACCCACCAAGCACGCACACTCGGCCCGCGAGGAAGTCATCTGCGCGCGCGCAGCTCAGCAAAGAGAGCAGCGCCCGCCGAGAACTTCTCCGCACTTCCCGAGGCGAGTCTCAGGTGGAGGAGGCGAAGGGGCGCGCGTGCGCACAACGCTCTCCCTCTCTCCCTCTCTCTCTCTCTCCCTCTCTCTCTCCCGGAAGTGACGCACAGTGCCGGCTCGGAGAAGGTGGGGAGGGCCCTTAGTGGCGGAAGCGACTGGAGTCGGGCGGGTCCCCGGTGCAGCGCGCTCCTCGGCTTAGGTGGATTTTTTTTTTTTCTTCCCCTTCCCTGTTTCCCCCCCCCCCCCCGCTCCTCCTCCACCTCCACCTCTTTCCCCGCCCGGCTTCCGTACCCCTCCTCAACTGTCGCCATCGCCATGATCCTGCTGGAGGTCAACAACCGCATCATTGAGGAGACGCTCGCGCTCAAGTTCGAGGGCGCGGCCGCTGGGTGAGAGAGGCTGGGAGAGTGGGAGTGGCAGCGGGGCGGGCGGGAAGGCAGGCAGGCGAAAGGGAACGGGCGCTCGGTGCTCGGGCCCAGGCGGCGCCACCGGCCGGCTTGCCTGCTAAGGAAGGAGGAGGCTTGTCAGGGCTCCCGAGTGACCGGACGAGGATAATACGATCAGGCCTAGCTTCGTTAACCCCCAACCGACTCCCTGCCCGCTGGTGGGACTCCGGGTGGGTAGGAGGCACCGAGTCTTGGCCCTGAGGGAGGTGGAAGGGCGCGGAGCCAAGCTCCGGCTGCTCTTCCGCTCGCCATTTCGAAACGACTCGGTGTTAAACCTTCAAGCCCAGCTCGGAGAGGCGCGGCTTCTCTGGCACTTCTTCTCCCCTCCCACTGTCAACACGTTGGGAGTTCTCCTTCCGGGCCTCGAAGGGGATTCAATCGGTGGAAGTCTCTCTTTTTTAAGGAAAAGAAGTACCGTACTTGGAAGCGCTTCTTAGGGGTGACTCGCACCACATTATTGCCCGGCTTCCTGGTGGTTTTTTTTTTTTTTTTTTTTGGGGGGGGGGGGTCTCACGTGCTGCTTGTCCCAAAAGTGCTTCCCCCCCCTCCCCCAACCATGAAAAAATGACAACCGGGACCTGGATGGCTGAGAATGTCCACGTGCTGTTTTTTTTTTTTTTTTTAAATTATTATTCTATTCCTCAGAAAGTGCCTTTTCCCTGGCAAACTGAGTCGATCACCTTTAAAACAAAAACAAAATCTTGGTGTCTTCCCACCTTCATGTGAACGGTTAGAGCAAAGCTGGCTGAGGAATTCTGGGAGTTGAAGTCCACAAGTCTTAAAGTTGCCAAGGTTGGAGACTCCTGTTTTGGAATATAATACCTCACTTGACCCAATAGCAAAGTCGGGCGTTTTCAGCATTTCCTCAAGAGGAGAGTGTGAGGCATCTAAGAAAACTTAGACAGGGAAGTCTTGATATTCACACTTGAAAAATGCAAAAAAAAAAAAAAATAAAATGGAAACCCCCCATTTCTTGCCTACTGAATGTACCTTGGGATGTGGTTTGCCTTTTATCTGTCCCCTGGTGTGTGGTATACACAACATTTGTGTATGTTGTGGTTTGAAAACATTCTGCGTGATGTAGCTGTCTACACAACCTATCTAGCAAGAAATTTATTATAATGAATAATCAAGAAACGCCTTGCAGGATAAAAATAAAATCTATTTTTCACTATTCATCAAAAATCCACTCCACCCCCCCCCCCATTTTAATTGGTTTGCTGGAAATTAGGATGCAGTCTATTGCAAACCCCTCTAGTAGTACTTAAAAATGATTTTAGACAGTTTGGGTCATTTTTCTTCTAAATATTTGTGACAGCATTATGTTCCAGTGTTTAATAGAAGCATATCTTTAATGCTTAACTTTGATAAATTTAAGCTTGATAACATTAAATTTAACTTTGAAAAAATTATTGCATCTACCAACTATGCATAAAGTATTGCCTGCTTAACTAAAACTGTTCAATCAATCAATACATTCATGGTTTAAATGGAAAAGAGCCATTTCTCTAATGCAGTAGATATAGCTGAGTTTGCAGTGCTTTTAAGTTCATTGTCATGCATCAGTAGGCTTTTCCATGCAATACAACACTACAGTATATCCTGTGGTGATAATATGTGGTGAAATCTAGATTTATTTAAAAAATGTTTGTGCCAACTACTCTTTTAACATCTCTGGGCAGTTTCATCATCTTTAGTGTGATTTGTATTCTCAGCCTTGGAGAATGTAGTTATTGTAACTCTTCATGTCCTATGCATATATTGTTGGAATCATAAGAGATGCCCTGTTGATGACCTGAAACTTTTGCTAGGCTGTAGGGGAATGTGCAGTCCTATATGTAATTCAGCTGTTTTATTAGCTGTAGCCATATCTGCTGGTTCTGAATATTCATACTGGTATGTTTGTAGCACCAGTCCCAAATAAGGTGAGATTGTAGAGAATCACGTTGTTGGAAGTTTCTTATTTGTAGGCATGCATTTTTCACACTGATGTTGTTTTAGGTAAATATGTGTGCAAATTCCTCTGTTGCTTGCAGTGGATACTTCTGAAGATTGCAGAAAAGAAGTGAATGTGCTGTCTTTTATGCACTAAATTCATGTTTGCCAGAAGAATGATGGAGGTCCTATAGAGCTTATGATTATCCTTTATTACATGCAGTTGTGCATGCTTAATTGTCTTACTCTGCCTTTGCTCTGGTTAATTCAAATATCTTTATTAATTTCTATGTATGAGATTAATTTTTATTGGTATCCAGTTGAATAACACATCTATCTGTTAATACATCTGTTAAGCAGCTTTGAGAACAAGCATTAATACTACTAGTATATAAACAGAAAGGAAGTTATTACTTCTGCATTTTTAAGGACAGAAACCATGTTCAGACAAGCTCTGAGCCAAGACAAAGAACTGAACTGAGTGCTAATCTATTTGCTTCAAGCTGAGTCATCTCTTAAAATACACCTAATGGGTGTATATAGAGAGCTTTGTTTCCTATATTTATTGGAGAGAAAAAAATCAGTCAGATTTCAAAATATTCAAGGTACTTTTTAAAAAAAAAAAATAGCCCACTATACCTGTTAAATTAGAAAACAATATATTGTACTGGTTTAAAGTCTCCTTAAAATAATAAGATTATTTATAACTGCAAATGTGAACTGAGTGAATTAAGTAACTGTTACAAAATAGGCAGGCTATAATGCAACTGAGTAATGTGATTATAAAATTTGACTTATATTTGAGGGCTGCTGGTTTCCTAGTAGTGTGTTTTTAGATTAAAATCCAGTAATAAAATCAGACTAATATGTAACAGTTGTGATTCAATGATTACATTTCTTGTTAAAAAATTGGAACCCCTTCCTTCCCTTTATTTGATAGAGAAGCAAGGACATTCTTATCTTTTTTGTATCGTGTTATAGAAGGGTTATGTTTACTGTTGGATCAAACTACCAAATGTAAACTGGATTGTTAAATTTGTATAATAGAGAACAAAGGACAAAGATGTTCTAGGAACTATAACTGGCTTTCATTTTTTTTATATCAAGCTTCCAGTGCATTTTTGCATAACACTTGTATGACTTCATCCATCAGTGTCCAAGAACATTAATGAATAAGTACTCTTAAAAATTAAAGACAGAGCATCAGAGCAGCCCAGAATGCTAATCATCCAGTGTTGGTGGATGTATTGATTTGCAAACATTATGCCCACACCTCTTATGCTGTTTCAAGTCATACCCTGCTGCTTTATTTAGCAATTTTCACTTTAATTGTAGCATAATTATAAAGGGCACATGTTACTCTTTCCCACATTAGAATTAACATGAGAAAGTGACACACAATGAAATATCTTGAATTTCTGTGAAGAAGTGTAGCATTTAAGATTTCATGATAATCTATCTGCAGAGCTGGTCCCTGGCATATCGTTTCAGGTTTTTTGTTTTTTTTACTGCATATGATTCTTTACACTTCATAGTATCAGATTCAATTTAGGCCTAATTATAAATAATTTACTGTAATCAGTTTAGAACGAAATCGGTTATATAAAAATATTAACAAGTGAAAGATTTGTCAAATTTGCCAGGCCTATTAGGTTAGGGATAGATCATAATGGAGAAACACTATGTGGTTGGCAAAAGTTGACACTTGGTGGCTATAATCACAAATGATGGAGAGCTTGAATGTTGGCAGTTGTCATTGGTTTGTCTGCAAACTCTCTTAGAAAGTCTCCTAAAAATAACCAAATGGAAGTTTTTAACATTAGAACTTCTTCAAAGTAGCAGGTGTCATTTTCTCATAAGGAATTTTACAATGTATAAAAATGTCAGTAAAGTGAATGCTTATGCTATCATTCCAAATATGTAATTTCTTTCCGGAGACACTTCAATATGCAGTTGCAAGTGCAACACTTTTATTACACAACAAGGCAAACATAAAATCTTAAACTACTGTTTCTAAGAGAAAAAAAATAAAAGGACTGAAATAGAAATCAGAAGCAATTCCTAATGTTTATCAATATATTGGCTGCAATTAGTTGAAGCAGAATGGAAGTCAAGAGTGTAAATTGCAAAGCATATAAATTGAAAAAAAAATTCTCCCTTTTTTGCATGTCATTCTGCTTTTCCTTCTTTGTGTGACTTCTAGAATTTATTTTCTGAATAACAACTTTATCAAAGAAAAATGTTGAAATGAATGAAAAAGAAATGTAATAAAACAGAGCGCAACATATGTTATAATCCTTGCTAGGTATTTAATTCAGGTGGTTGATGCTGAAATATACTGTATTGAAAATGCAACTGTTTCCTCTTATTGCCACGTGAACACTTTATGTAAGGCTTCAATCAGTCCTTTGATTGGAGATGTCAGCTTGCTATATAAAGAATACATAAATATACTAGAAGCACTGAACTGAAGAGATGGCAAAGTGGTAGCTGAATTAGCAATATTTTTGTTTTATTAAAGGAATGCATTGACTCATCTTCCTCCTAAAAAATGTAATGTTCATGTTGATTCGTTCTTTTTTTAAAATATGATTGATTTTGCATGTATGTTTATTATTTGGAACAAAGGGCCCTTCCCCAAATAATTTTGCTTAGGATTGTAATGTGAGCTTGCCAGTACCATGTATTCCAAAACCCAATATATCTCTTCTTTTGTGCATCCTGAAATCCTCCCTCTGATTTGGACCAGATACTAATTGTGAATTCTGCAATCTCCTTAACTAGGCTGCATTGTTCATGCATATCTCATATATGTATTGGACCCCATTTTGTTCTTTTCTTTGCATTCTGTAACTTACTGATAGTTTATCCTTGTATCAGTGTAGACAAATATATTGTACAATGGGTATTTGATGATGGTTTAAAATATGTGCTTGTTTAAAGCCATACTAGTTGCCAGGACCTTCAATCAGAGGGTTTGTGAGTATCAGGGCAATCTAATTCAAAAAGTAATTTCATATAAAAATAGTATGCAATTATGGTTGACTGAAGAGAGAAAAAGGGCAACAGGAAGAAACTAGACCAACCAGATTCCTCTTTCCCATCCCAGCAGTAGGATAGATGTCCTTCCATTTGGATTCAAGGAATGCTTTAAAAGGATAGTGTTTGTTATGCTAATGAGAAAAATGGAGAACCACCTTGGGCCAAAAAATGGTCTGCTGATTTTATCCTCTTGAATTCAGATGAGCTTGTCAAAACATCTTTCTTGCATTGAGAGTGAGAAATAGGAAGGCAGCTGCCTGCTGCGTGGTATTTTGGATTTATATATGTTATTTTGGATTAATATACCTTCTTAGTTTGTTCCTTCAAGCAGAGAGCAGCAAAAAGAAACAGTCCATATCTTTTAATATTTCAGGTAGTTTGTGCTTTAGGAAGCTCATGAAAAAATAAGGTATGTTTTTACTAATGTGTAGAAGAAAATAATAGTTGGTTTATAAGAATGAACCTAGTCTTGGTTCTAGTCCTGGTTTAGAATGAACCTAGTCTTGTAAGATAATTTGATTATCTGAAGGCAAACAAATTGGGAAAATAGCCATTGGGAGTAAAAAATAGGTTCAGTGTATTATTAATGCATTTTCTGCACTTTAGTGCAAAAAATATGTGTGGCATGTTGTATGGAATGCTGATGGTATAGGTGGCCCTCAACTGAATGATTGTAGTTGGACCAGATTTCTGGTTGTAAAGCAAGGTACCCATATGATTGGTCCCAATTTTTTGATATTTTGGGGGACAATCATTTAGAAAAGGGGTTCAAACTCATGACAACACATTGTCGTCACATGATGTATTGTAACTTTTTTCCCCTTTGCTAAACCGGGAATGGGCATGGTCAGTGTGTGATACATCTGGACGGCAGGCCGCTAGTTTGACACCCCTGATTTAGAGAATCAACCATTAAGTGAATTCATGATCATTTAGTAAATGGTAAGTTTCTAAGTGTGAACCTACCGGTATTCTCCTGAAGGGGCATTTTACAACAGCCAGAGTGCTTTACGGGCCATAAAGCACTGTTCTGGCCTGTCATAATTTCATACAGTGATTAAGCAACAAGTTGTAAGTTGAAGACTACCTGCATATTGTTCTAAATATGATTAAATAACTAATATTACTAAACATGTTTTGGACTGCACATTTTCATTCACAGGCATTCTCTTTTATGCAGGATATACATATAAGGAATCTTTGATACATATTACCAGCTTTTTTGCCCAAGGGATACATTTATAATGAATCTTGGAAATGTTAAGTGTTTTCCAATTGCCCAGTATCAGCTTCAATTATTACATTTAAAGCCACATTTTATTTATTAGTACTTTCTTGCTGTCCTATGGGATCCCAAAAGATACAGTGCAAATTAAAAAAAATCATTATAATTTCCTTTCCAGTAGCTCCCAATTATATAAAACAACATTCTAATTGTATAATGTTTTGCTGTTGTGAAAACAAATGATCTAAGCTTTATGTAGCTCTTAACTGGACAGTGGCTCATTAAAATATAGTTAAATATTCAAGATTTTGCTTTATGAAAGTGTAGTCTGTTATAATTTCACCTAAACAGTGTGTCTTTTATACTTGTGCTATGCAAGAATCAGATTGGTTTTGAAACATAAAGTCTAGTGTTTGGATTTAGCTGATATGATTGCAAATATGAGATTGAAAATGAAATCCCAGATATTGCCTTCTTCTGGGGACAAGAAATGCTGTATATAACTGGTCATGATTCTAGGGAAAATGGAATTGCTAGTGGAAAAGAAGCTTATACAAAATTATAATTTATCTTGGTAGAGTTGTGAATATATAGTGAATATGATAGGAATATTCCAGAGAATACAATAAACACATGTTAGAATCTCTCTGGGAATGACCAACACATTTTTATAGTCTGGCAGAAGACCCCATCAAAGTCTATGCGGAAAATATAAGAACTGTACTGAACATTTGGAAAGTTGTCCAAAGAAAAATTAAGGGCTACAGGGTGGGTGGGCTATAGTTGGGTGCTTTACAACATGTTGCAGGTTGTAAAATATCCATTCTGACACCATTGTGAATGTGAACTCATTGCTGTAAGTCAAGGACCACCTATACCCATGATGGCGAACCTATGCCACGCATGCCGGAAGTGGCACACAGAGCCATCTCTCCAGGCATGCCAACTGTTGCCAGTTGCTCTTCTGGGTTCTGGCCTGTTGATCTTAGCATGTACAGGCGCACTGGAAACCGAAAGAGCACTCCCCGGAGTGCGTGTGCACACTGGCTAGCTGGTCTTTGTGTGCACATGCACATTAAAACTAAAAGAGCATGTGCGCTGGGAGGTTAGCGTCCGGTTTCCAGTGCTCGTGCATGCACACATCAGGAAGCTGCTCTTCCGATTTCTGGCACACACGTGCACTCCTGTTTCAGCACTTGGTGCCAAAAATGTTAGCCACCACTGACCTATACAAATGGGAGGAAAGGGGTATTTGAGTTCTGTTTACTTCAGTCTATGAAAATGTATTTGGCAGTATTAAGTTACAATTCTGTCCATTTCACTGTAGAGGCAGAGAGGATTTAATTAAAAGCTAGAACATGACAAATGCATAATGAGTATATTTGAAAGGGTACTATAGAGGAAAACCTAAACTTCAGCCTTTCTCAAACTTGCTCACTCCTTTCAATCTTTTATAAGTAATTCATCTTTTATTTTCCTCCTCCCTTCCCCAGAAACAAACCAGAGGCAGTAGAAGTAACATTCGCAGGTAAGTTCTCCACTTTTTAATTTTTAAAAACGTATTGGTGTAAAAGGAAGTGAAATGTTCTGACTCAGGTCACATTGGTGGATACAGGCACCAACTACATTGTTTATTGCACTGCTAAACACAACAGATGGTCCTCTGGAGGTGTTGGTAAAACTCTTATTTTTTGCTGCAAAACCACCACCAACACTCAGTGCAACCCAGTCTCACTAGCTGGGTCCAATAGTCATCAGAACCAAACCCCCAAAGAGAAAGAAAGTCAAAATCTACAAACCCACTACAGAAATTGCAAAACAAGGTCCGTAAACCACAATCCAGAGTTAGAGTCTGCAGAGCAAAGTAGGCAAATCCAGAGGCTGAAACATGAGTTGAAGTCAAGGTTTTCAAAAGTCAGGGGAGTGAGTATTGAGACAAACTATTATTCTTGACAACACACATTCCCCAGCCTCTGGTTTAATTACCCTGAGGCAGGTATTCCTTGTGAGGAGTGGTGGGGCAACTTTTCAAGCCTTGCAAATCTCTTCTGAGCTTCCCTCCACCATGCTTTGCACCTGCAGATCACATAGGGGAGGAGGATCTATTGCCATGATGGCGAACCTATGGCACACGTGCCACAGGTAGCACGCAGAGCTATTTGTGTGGGCATGCAAGCCCCAGCCAAACTTACTTCACTGCACATGTGCGCACCTCCCAGCTGATTTTTGGCCCGTTTTTCGGTCTCCCAGAGGCTCAAAGGAAGCCTCTGCAGCCTTTGCAGGCTAAAAAACAGGCCCGTTTCATCACTGGAAATACCGGAAGTGGCCCATTTTTCAGCCTGCAAAAGCTGCAGCGGCTTCCCTTGAGCCTCTGGGAGGCTGAAAAAGGCCTCAAACAGGCCCAAAATCAGCTGGGAGGTGCTCGCATGCCCAGTGCAGGTAAGGGGGTGGGGTGGGGGAATTGTGCAAGGGGGCACATTACACATTGCCTTCTGGGTGCTTGCACGCATGCCCAATTTTCAGCACAGGAGCCCAAAAAGGTTAGCCACCACTGATCTATTGCCCCTCACAGCTATTGCTTATCTACAGCCAGTCCTTCCCCCTTCATTCATGAAGGGCAGCCAGCTCCCCATCTGGTTGAGCACTTTTCCCAATGTCGGAGGAGCCTGTGACAGCATTGTCTTTAGCCCCTAGACTCTCTCCAGATATTCCAGGGAAGACATGTCATCCCTTTGGATCATCCTGGTTCTGCTTTCTCCAATTGTTCCGCCTTTAATCTGAAGGCTTTGGATATGTTGAAATGTATGGTCCCCTATGCTAGTCAATGCTTGGTATAACATGAATTGTAGTTCAATGCAGTTGAAAGGCATAAGTTTGGTGAAGTTGATTGTTTTGGCACCAATAGATATGAAAGATGAAGGTGCTCAGTTATCTTTAATGCAGCCTTTCCTAATTCACATTTCTTGAATTAACATAGAGATTGAAATTTAGTCGCCCTTTATTATTCATATTCTGAATTTTATTTTTTTAGTTTTATATCCAAAATGCATATTAGCATAGAAATATATATATCTAAAGAAAACTGCAGAAAAAGGCATGTTATGTTTTTGCTTACAGTGTGTATAAACGTAAGAATTTTTATGGGTCTTCAGAAAAATCCCAGAGAGGTTTTTCTGCAGATCGGAGGGGGTGTGGTTACATGTACTGCCTGCATCCTGCAGATAAGGCTTCACTGGTTTGTGGCCTGGTTTCTGATATGTGTCGGACCAGTGTCAGTCTACGGACCACAGTTTGGAGACTCCTGAACGAGAAGAAACTATTTGATTGATTTGTCCATCCTTGTTATATTTCAATTTTAACTTGATTAATTCTTTACAAGTAACAGGTTTTAACATAACTTTATAGGTAATGGATTCATGTAATTGGTTTTTTATTTCTGTTTTATAGACTCTGTATTGATAACAGATTCACAATGTAAACAGTTGTTTTGTCTTTGTTTACATAGCTTCGTTGTCAAATATATGCCTAAATTGAAAATATGCAAACACTTTAAATTTTCAAATTTTTCTTCCTAGACTTTGATGGAGTCCTTTACCATATTTCCAATCCAAACGGTGATAAAACAAAGGTTATGGTCAGTATTTCTCTGAAATTCTATAAAGAGCTCCAGGAACATGGCGCTGATGAGGTGAGATTAGACGTATTGCATATGTCTTATTTGAAAGCTTCCCCATATTCATCAATTAGTTCTTTGTAAGTTAACCTTTTTGTCATTTATATTATCTCTCTATTTAAATGCATTTTGCTATTAGTATTTGCTTCCTCCTCCTTAAGGCTTTGGGGGTAGTGGGTTGGTCATATATGAATTTTTAAGAAAGTTAAATAACCAAACAGATGCATCCAGCTAAGAAGGAGTGTTCTAAAATTTGATTTGCATAAATGGAAGATAAACTGGTGAGCACATATACAATCAGTAATATAAAATATGCAGTGCTTTAACATAGATATTACAATGTTTAGGATGTCAGGTCTGACTCAGTTGTTTAGGTGAAATATTTCTGAAAGCATTGCCTTACACATTCTCCTTTTCCTGACTTGCTGAAAGTCCAGTGGTTTCATGCCACTCTTCCATAGAACAATAATTTTTGTGTGTGTGTGTGTATATATATATCTTCAAAGGAAGGCATATTTAGTGTTTAATTGCACACAGCTGTTTATATATTGTTTCAGCCTTTTAGTGATCTTCTCATTAACAGAATTAGCTTGACTTAATTGAGTTATAATTGTGCTTTTATTTATGATTTGATAGTAGAGACCATTCGTCTAAAGTGCATTGGGTGTATGCCCATATTTGTAAAAGTAATAGAATAAACATATTAAACAAATTAAAGTTTGTTTTCAAGTATGAAACAATGCTAAATATATCTTCAAGTCAAACATAGCTCCTCATGATTGCATCCATGCAATGAAAAAAAATGCTTTTTTTTTCAAAAGATAACTGGACTTTCTTGATTTTTTCCTTTGAAAACATTTGGCTTCTCATCCAAGAAGCTTCTTCAATTCAGTTCAGTTCATTTTGATGAAAAGCCAAATGTTTTCAAAGGGGAAAAAACCCAAGAAAGTCCAGTTGCTTTTTTAAAACAGCACCTTTGAGATAACCATGATCTGAATGCTTGATAATCTCCGTAGATATTCTGCCATGATGTTTTCAACTTCCCTATCTAGCCTGCAGCTGTGGAATTCTGTCTCCTCCCATCCCCTCACCCCCATCTAAGCATCAGTCAGGAAAATCTTAATGTTTGAATCATCAGTGTCAGTTTGGTATTCCTATCTGCTGAGCTGAATTTCCAACATTACTTGTGTTTCGGTTAATAACTTTGGTCCTGACGGCAAAGTAAAAACTAAATGGAGAGGAGGACCTCATTCCTTCTGTTGTCTGGGGCACAACCATTAAATAATAGAGTGTGTATTCAGTGTTAAACCTAGAAGCTTCTAGTGAACCATTTAGAATAAAGAGATTCATACTATGGATCTGCTTAAATCTAGCTCATTCTGCTCCTGAAGAATGAATTGATAAAGTTGTGTTATGTTGCAGGTTTCTTGAAGATAACCATTTATGGTAGAAAACTACTCCTTTCTGTGCCTTGTGGTTAAATGTCTCAGCAGAAAGTGTGACTCAGTTCCTGAAATGGTTTTCAAATGTTTCATAATTGTAGCATTCGTGCTGCAATTGGTGTCAGTTTATATAGGAGCTTATAATATTTCTTGAATCATTTTGAGGGTCACCTAAGAAGTACCAACAGGTATGAAAGCCCAGGAGCTAAGGCCCATGCCAACCACTGTACATATTCTGAAAACCTGGTGCCTGTTTTGTCTGAGAAAATCAGTTTGAGATTGTTTTGCTTCTGAGAAAAAGAAATAGTTCTCTTCCAGTTCAGGGTATGATAGGTTCTAGTGATTAATCCACAAATACTGGAAAAATCTCTGCCTCTCCCTTTTGCCTTTTTTTTCAGATAAAAGCATTATGATAAATAATAAAGTTACTGTATTCATATTAAATTCATGTTCAAAAACACATTGACCAACAAATAACTTCAGGATAGCAAACATGGGTGTATTTAGCTAAAACACTGTAGAATGCTTTGGAGATATTTTATGGGGTGATAACCTAAATTGCAGTTTTGTTAACTTGAAAGGAGAAGCCTAATTTCATATTCTCAAGATTTGAGAATGATAAATACTAATATTTGAAGGACATATTATATTCATTTCCTCCTTGGAGAAAATGAAGACAGAGACAATATGCATTATGCAAATTGTATCATAAATAACTTATTGGTAGATTCAGTTGTATACAGCTCACCAATTTATTTCTCACCTTCCTGGCTTCTCATTTTTCGGAAATGAAAGCAGACATTATGTCCCCACTAGAGGCAATACATTGTGAAGTTTATATATGTGTCATATCTTGAGTTGAACAATATCTAAATGAATCTCCAAGATGAGAATAGAGTAACAATGGTGAATTAAGGTTTTTTTAAACTATCATTGTGCCTTAGATCTATCTCCATTCTTTAATAACTGTTGCTTGAATTTTTAAGAGATGATTAGAACTAAAATCTTAACACTTTTTTGAGATTATTAGAACTAAAATCTAACATCTAAAAATGATTTGTCCTAGAATTGACTCGAAAAGATTTAGAGATTTTAAGGATGAGAAATTCTGAAGGAATCAAATAAAAAGACATGTTAAAGTGCATAATATTTATTTTCTGTCTCCCAGTTATTAAAGAGAGTGTATGGAAACTACTTGGCAACTCCAGAGTCTGGTAAGCCTCAGCATAATTTGTGCCTTGATTCTGATTCAATCTGCTGTTAAATTGTAATTATTCTCTGCATTTCAAATAGTGAAATTGTTCTCCATGTTTGCAAGCCAGCTCACAGTTGGGCTCTCCTTGTTGCAGTGCTATTTAAAAAAAATACCCGCCTCCTTTCAGTATTCCAAATGGAGGGCTGAGAACATCAGAGCTCTATTTCTCTGTAGCATAAGCTTTTGGATCCACCCCCAATCAAGGCCCTGCATATCTAGTTAGGGATTATTTGTACTGTGTAAAGAGAGTGACAGGCATTCAGAAGCTCTGGAAAACCATGGTTACCTTCAACAGTACTGCTTCCCACTCATTTGTCCCAAAATGCAAGGATAAGAATTGCTTTCTCTCACAGTTGGTGACAAGAGGAGAAACCATTGCCTGATTGAAGGAGGAAAGCATGTTTAATCTTGCCAATACTTTATTTGAATATCTTCCTGTTGGGGAATTGGAAAGTCTGCAAATGACTGACCAGTATTGTATTGCTTTCTCCAGAAAGAATTAAGATCGAAAAGGAAATCTGCAAGTATTCTTATTATTTACCTGTTCTAGGTTACAATGTCTCTTTGTTGTATGATTTGGAAAACCTTCCGGTTGCCAAAGACTCCATTGTCCACCAAGCAGGCATGCTAAAACGCAACTGTTTTGCTTCTGTGTTTGAGAAATATTTCAAGTTCCAAGAGGAAGGCAAAGATGGAGAGAAAAGAGCTGTCATCCATTACCGAGATGATGAGACAATGTAAGAAGTACTGTCTTTTTCTTGCCCTGTGACTTGGTCAGTTTCCAGACCCTCAGATTTTAAGATGTTCAGAACATTCCACCTTCATCTATCCATTATTATTTGGCATCCAAAAGCTCTTTTAGACAGGAAATGGCAAATATTTCTATAGATAAATGTTGACAGCTAGTTAAAGCTAAAGCCTGACTGAAACGTGCAGTACAAATCAACATACACAGGTTTCTCATATACATCATAACATATAAGATACAATACACTAATACCAGTTGGTTTAAAATCATGAAACATTGCATTTGAGTAGAAATGATAGCCTCTGGTTCCTGAATCCCATTTTATTGCTCTTAGTTTTCTCCAACCTTGATTGCTAAAAACTGAAATTTTCTTGCTATTGAATCAGAGAATCCCTGAAGTGCAGATCTTAAAATAGGCATACAGTACCATATTAAGAATAAAATAGTCTTGCCCATTTTCATTCCACAGCCTTACCCCCCAACTGCTGTGTGAGGATGCCAAGGAACTCAAAAAGTCCAGCGAGCTTAGCTTTGAAATAATATAGCTGCCTAGAATAAAAAGAAAGCCCTAACCCTGTAATTTTTGCTTTTGTATAAAGGAGCTCATATTGGGAAAATGTCCAAATGGGTTGTAGCAGGTGACCTCATGAAGCTGGAGGGGGATGTAGCAAAATCAGAGTCTCAGGGGCCAACATGAAAAAGGAAGAAGTGGGAGGAAGAATGTATTGAGGAAAGCAATGGAGAACAATGAGATGCTTTAGGAGGAAAGAAAAGGAAAAGAGAAGTGGGAAGAGGGGCAGCTCTTGAAAGGATCTTGAATGACAACTAGTTTAATTTGTGACATATTGAGAATGAGAGAAGGAAAGAGTTGGGAGTGGGATCTTTCTCTGTTTAAGCAATTAGCTTTTCACTGAAGTTGGTTTTTAACTGACCATGTTCATAACAGTAACAACCATATTGTGAAAGATCCTTTTGTTTTGTGGTGGTGTTCCTACCACTTTCTCAAAATTCCACAAATGCATATGCCAAACTCGAAAAGGATGAAGGATTGCAAAGTGGTACTGTACTAGTTCTCAAGCTGTTGTGTCTACTCTCATTGAAGTTGAGTTATGTGTCACTAGCACTATAACGCTATCAGTAAACCTTTCTGTTTGTAATCCTCTGGGCTCTTAGTATTGAAATAACTTTCTTAAGCCATGGCTTTTTTAATCTCTCTTTCTAGGTATGTGGAATCAAAGAAAGATCGTGTCACAGTGGTTTTCAGCACGGTATTTAAGGATGACGATGATGTTGTTATTGGAAAGGTGTTTATGCAGGTAGGAAAGGTGTTTATGCAGACCATTTCTGTTCTGTAAAGATTTAGTGGATTGTGATTGATGTTCCTATTCTCAGAAGTTTGCTCTTGCAAATTTAAAGTGAAGTTCTTCTCCATTAAAACTAACTGCTGTTGCTGGTGCCTCTTGAAATTTACCTATTTTTTATATAAATCAAAGAATATTTGTCTGTCTTGCTTTCTGCATGAAGGCTGAATAAAAGAGGGAGCTTGAATAGAAAAGCAGAGGCTCACTTGAGACATTATCTGTTTGCTCTGAACAGCTGCCTGGCTGGCAATATTTCCTGCAGGAGACAGAGTGAAAGATGAAGAAGAGAATTGCTCTGTTGAGGCACAATTCTGTTTTGTGCTATCCCAGTATCGGCTATTGGAGACTTTCTTATTGGGTTTCCTGAATTGTTTCCAGTCCAGTGGCTTGAATTACATTTTTATGAAATTTAATTAAAACATTTATCTGATCACCTGAAACCTTTTGGACATAAGCCATTTATAGAACTTACTATACTTATATAGAACTAACGTAATAAAAGCAAAAATCAAGATAACAAAAGCAAAAATCAGGATAAAATTATTTAGAAGAGTAACTGAAGAAGCTAGAATTACAGAAAAGGTGAACAGTGTGTATATGTGATTAATATAGGAAGGTCCTTCAGAAAAGCCATGTTTTCACCTTCTCAAAGACCATAAAGATTGAGGCCCCACCCGTAGCTCAGAGGTAAACTGTTCCATGGGAGGGGGCTCTTCACTCTCATTTTAATAGAACAGCCAAATACTATTTCATCATGTTCAGCCCTGGGACATAATATAAAAATGCAAATGCAGAATATTTTAGAATCCCTTCATAATTTGGATTAAGAAGAAAGAAGTCCAGCCAAAGGCTTGTAATTCCAAATTAATTTGACTCCCAGCATCTGCTTTTCTTTCTAGAAATTATGTATTGCTCGAGCAAGGGAAGTAGGAAGCAGCATTAGTGGAAAGTGAAAGAAATACAGTACAGGAAGAAGAACATTGAAGATTTCTTTTTCAAGTGTAAGATCTTTAATGTGAGGAATAAATGTAAATGATGAAAAGAAAAAAATAGGACAAAAATATTATTTAAATGTAAATAAAATGAACATTGAGGAGAACAGTAAAATTATTTCCTTTACATCATTGATGAAATATAGCATATTTTATAACACCTCATAATTTAGTTATCAGTAAGGTCATGACACATGTAGTGCACATGATTTTATGCATCCCTTGATAAAACTATTTGGGAAAGATTTGAAGGAGTTGGGCTTTCTTACACCTGAGCTTTTGAATTTTGTTACATCAGTGTTAAGAAAAGTGACCTCTTTTCTCACTATGATTTAGACAAGCAAATGATTAGGTATGTTCATATTAACTAATAAATAACAACTAACCATATAGTTTTTATTATTAAACTTGCATTCCATATTTTCAGTGTGTTGTTTTTAATGATCTCAACACTCTCATGCCTTTCCCTACCCTAGGAATTTAAGGAGGGCCGTCGTGCCAGTCACACAGCCCCTCAAGTGCTCTTCAGTCACAGGGAGCCCCCCTTGGAACTGAAAGATACAGATGCAGCAGTTGGAGATAACATTGGATATATCACATTTGGTAAGTGAACTTGTTCTCAGCCAGGCTAGGATTGGGTGGTAAATATTTGAGCTGTTTTTCCCTAAATATTATTTATTTCTAAGAAATTACCCTTTCTATATATTCCAAACAACAAAACTGCACACATTTCTTTTAGAGCATTGTGATACACAATTCTTATTATGCTTTGTGTACAGCTGTATATTTCAGGTCACTACTTAAGCAAATGCACTCAGAAACTGCTTCTATAGACTATCACTGAGCCACGCTTCAGTTGTTGACAAGATACTTAGAGAAAAGAAATCTGCTTCCATTTTCTTTCTTGAGAGTTATACTTGTTGCCCTTACCAGGAGAGCAAATGCCCAGGTTAGATTAGAGGCAGGAATTCCCAAAATACAGGTATGATCTTGGAGGCTGATGGCTAACTATTGGTGAAAACTCATTTCTTTCCAGTAGGGTTGACACCTTTAATTTTTGCTGATTACTTCTTAAATTGGAAATTGGTGGTGGAGCTGAAAGTTGCATCATGTAGGCTTTTGGCACTATTTTTAATATTGTTGGGATGCAATCGGGCTACACAACTTCTTATCCTAAGAATGAATGATATGGCATCAGGTAACATAAATAGGCTGTCCCAGAAAAATAGAATTTAGATTGATAAGGGTGTATGGAAACCAGCAAATTTTTGATATCCTCTCATCTTTCCCAAGCTAAGAAAGAGTTTCTTTAAAGCGGGACATAACATCTTGCCTTCTAGATTGCTTTAATGCTGAAATTCCACGAATTGTGTATACCTGCCTGTGTGGTGTTCATGAGCTAGAAACACTTAGCCATTTACTACTACACTGTATATAAAATAATGTAGTAGTAAATGGCTGAGTGTTTCTAGCTCATGAACACCACATAGGCAAGTATATACAGTCAGTGGATTTTATAGGACATCAGATTGATTTAATTTTACCCTGTTATATAATCATGTTGGAAAATTGGACAAATACTTTTTGAAGTTCCTTTTTGAGAAATTGAAATCCTCCATTACCTGCTCAGAAGCTAGGTTTTACATTGCCACAATGGGAATAAAGCAAAAGTTGGTACAGAGATAATTTTGTTGACATCCCCCACCTCCCCGGGGTCTCATTTTTCTGTAGTTATACAGATTACATTGTGAAAACACTACCTTTTTATTTTTTGGCTTTTGTATGGATTTCAGTTTTACTGATTTTGACTCTAGGATTATAGCTTTAATGTTAACAATTTTATATTCTTGAGATTTATTCTATTGGTGTTGTGATATACTATTATACTACTTATTCTGCTTAAGATGTTTTTAGGTCAGGGTTGTAGCTCTGTACTTTCTGTGCATCTTGTCTTTTTGTTTTCTTCGAGCTGGTCATTGATTAAATAAAGTTTATTTGATTTGGCTTTGGTAAAGTTATAAACTAAGATTGATCAACCAGCACTAGGACTTAGTATTTCTCTTAAAAAGGGCCAACTGTCTTCAGGAAAATACCTGTGAAACCACCTGTAAGGAATTTGTCTGTGGACCTTGAAGATTGCCTGACCATATAATTCAATCATAAAGTATTCTATTTCTTAAGCTAAATGAATTGTTGAGGAACTCCAAGCTATGTTTTGTGATGAGGGTTTTCAGAATCTAAGTGTCTGATTTCTGATCTGGTCTTAATGATTGATCTTACAGGTTAATGTTACTCAAAGAAGGTTTAATGGTTCTTTGATCCTGATTTTTAGCTCATCTGAATAGTTTTAAAGACCTAATTCAGCAACTTTGGTAGAAAGATCATAGGTTAAATATGCTTGCCGTGTCATGTGATCCATCTTATTCACTCAAGTTAGGAAAATTTAGTATATTCTGAATTTCTGCACATAAAAAGTAATAAATTGAGAGATTAGTTTTTGTGCTTGCTTCTCTGAAACCATAATACAATGTTGGGTACAGCCTATCATGAATTATACTGATTTGCAAAGCAACGAATGTCACTTGTTGGAACTTGGGAGTCATGTAGCATTTTATTCCAGTACAGGTTGTGTCATATCTGTGACAGCCCAAATACAGCATAACATCAGAGAATGCAGTAATAATAGTAGTCAGTTATAATATTTCTCAGGGACCAGAGAATGACAGTTTCTTTTCACTGGAAAGTCTTTGATTTTTGCATAGCAATCTTTTTGTTCTTTAGCTTTTTTTAGTGTGTCATCATTGCACAAAATGTTCAGTTTCAAAATATTGTCTAACTCAGAGATATCATATTCGGCATTTGTTAAAGGCCGTGAATAATTATGGGGAAACATGGAGTACATGAAGGGATGTCACACCAAATAAAGTCAACTCTTCTCTATTGACAGGCAGGCAGAATGTGGAAAAATTAGTTACTGGAATGCTATGCTGAGAGCCCTTGTATAGTAAAACCAATTCTATAGTTAGGTAGGGAGCTTCCCACCAGAGGATGTCTTCATGTAGGACCTAGTGCTTATAGGTACTTTAACTTGGATACCTGCACTAAGAAAAGAGTTGGACTTGTTCTAAGAGGCCCCTTCCAACTGTATGATTTGTGGGGTGGGCAGAGGGAAAATGAGCATGCTAACTTTACTTCTCTCTTTCCATATCTTTCTTATCTATCTTGTGTTTCCATATTTGTACTGTGAAATCATTTATTATCTTTTTAAGGCTTTTTGGACAATGTTAAACCCCTGAATTTTTAGAATTGTATATTTTGAGATGGGACCTTCATCCTTGTCAAACTGAATGCATATTTCATTAAATAGCAAAGTTTCTCATACCACTGTAACAAAGACAAAATGAAATAGTATCGAGGTACTAAACTTGTTTTAATAAATCATATGAAAGAGAACTAACTTAAGATGTTGTCATGAATCTTGGAAAAAGTTTGCAAAATCTGCCAAGAATTATTTCAGTGTCTGCATGCAGATGAGATACTTAGCACTGTTATTACAAATAGATTATTGTAATTTTTTCTCTCTCTTTCTATCAGTGCAAGCTGAATTCTGACTACTTAATGAAAATCTGCATAAAGAAAATGTTGTGCTCAGTGTTATCTTAGTTATCTACCTGACAACTAAGTGTTCTCTTAGTTGTTTATCTGAACACAATTAGAATGTTCAAAATGCAGTTGGTAATTGGTTTTCACTCTGGAAAGGACTTGATTATATCCATTCTGTACAAATACATTTGTACAAATTCTGTACAAATTAATTACGGAAATGATGCAAATGAATATTGGGCCAAAGAAGAAGATGGGTCAGTTTGGCAATAGTCTAATGTAGCGATGATATTTAAAGAATAAACATTTCTTGATGCCTTCTCTTTGCAGTGTTATTTCCCCGCCATACCAACGCTGCCGCAAGAGATAACACCATAAATCTGATCCACACGTTCCGGGACTATCTGCACTATCACATCAAATGCTCCAAGGTATCGGAATGATATCTGAGTCCCAGGGATGCAAATGCCTAACATAGTTTGAGAAAATGAAATGACTGGTTATGACAGACTTTAAAAAGTTACTTACAACCCACCCTTGAAGTTACCACTATTGCACCATCCGCATGGTCATGTGTTCACAGGGTATATCTGATAGTTACGTAGATTGTACTTTAGTCTGGCAAGATTCTCTCTGGGCAAACAACAATAAAGCTACTCAGAGTAAATCATTGTGTCATATTGATTTGTTGTACTTGACATTTCACTTGAATGTTAAGAACTATGAAGAGCCCTTAGATATGTTTTTCTTCTTTAATGCAGGCTTACATTCACACGCGCATGAGGGCAAAAACATCAGATTTTCTCAAAGTGCTGAATCGTGCCCGACCTGATGCAGAAAAGAAAGAAATGAAAACAATCACGTGAGTTTTAAAGGAACAGTTTCTTTCTTCTGGTTTATTTATTGGGTAAACTTGCATAGCTGCTCATATGAAATATGTTAGTCTGAATGGCATATGAAGTGAAAAACACAAAATTGTACAATAAAAACATAACAAAAATCATTCTAAACAATAAAAAGCAGTAAACCAATTTTAAATTCTTGCAAAATCTGGAGGATAGTACATCAACTTTCTTAGCATTATATGATCTAATCAGCATTTGAAACAATGCAGTCCTTAAGAACACAATGCATATTATCATGTTTTAGTGTTAAAACCAGGATAATGCATGTATAAATTAGATCTGTTTAAAAACTAGACTAAATGTGAAGAACATAGACTTAACATTTTATTATTGCTCATATTTCATCTACATTTGTGCATGTATTATTTATATATGTATCCCTCAAAAAGTTCCCTTATTTGTGGTTCAACTTATGAAATAATTTGATTAAACTTCCTGCTATCGTAGTGCAGTAATTTATGGATAGGTGATCAAAATAAAATAATTCACTAATGTCACATAGTATTGAATCACAACTGATCTGAGATTGAACCAGAGATATATTCACAAACAAGTGAGCTTTTACCAAAATAGATCACACAGCTAATTTTCCAGAAGAAGAATAAATGTTACAAGTCAAATCATAACTGGTTATCTAAAAATGCAACTACTTTAGCAAGCTCTTTATGAAGTAGAACTCAGCCTCGATTGTATTATCTTGCTGAGTTAGTAGCTATACCCTTGAATCTGAAATATTTGCAGGATACAGTGTCAATACATAATTTGTATGTTTTTAGCTTTTCTAGTATCTCCTTTGTATGATATATCCAGGCTTTTACATTCATGGCATTTATTTCAAATAATACTTCACCTGATATTATTGCGGAAAGTGACTGAAATCTAAGTCTTATTCACTAATTAAAAATAAAGTTCTCTTACTTGGGGGGATAATGCTTTATATCTTTGAGTTCCTTTCATCTTTGAATCATGAATATAAACTCTTTTTGGTAAGATATTTATCAGCCCAACTAGATATTATTTATAATGCCACTATGGTTCTTTTGCTCTTCCCTTCAGTTGGAAATTTATGCTACATTAATCTTTAACAAGAGAACCGGAGTACAAAAGGTGTGAAGATGTGTGGGTGTTCATGAGTACAGATAATTGTTCATTTCTTCTTTAAAATAAAAAGCTTTAAGGACCCGAGGTTACTTCAGTCACTATTTTTATTGAAAATTAGAAAGAAAAGCAACAAAAGATACTTGTAATTTGCAATAGTGGCAAATATTTGTAGCTTGGGTGAAGATTCATTCTCCAAGCTTGTGGGTTGGTTTCTCAATGTTTCCTTACCAGGCTAGGTAACATCTTCAGTGGAGTTTAGGGGATGTCACTGTCAATGTTCTTTTGTTTATAAGGGCTTCAGGTGGGAGTGGGTCAAGTGAGGGTCTTGTGATGGGTCAGGTGTGAGTCATGAGTGAGTCTTGTGATAAGGAGGTTATATCAGGTCATGATAATTGGGAATTGAACTTCTGGGGAGGGAAGCTGTGTAGGTTACGAACCCCTCAGAATGCAAATCAACCGCACAACCAACTAAAGGCAGCACCAAACCTCATTCAACCCATTCAACTCTCCCCCCACCAGCAATTCACCTCCCAATGACCCTGATCTGATATAAACACACCCACACCCGAAACTCTTATAAACAAAAGAACATTGACATCTCCTAAACCAGATTTAGGACAGTCATAAAGCGAATCACGATTAAGTCAATCACACTAAATGAACCCAGCTTCCCCAGTAGAGACTTTTTTTTTTTTTTTGCAGAAAACTGCCAATAAAGTGGCAAATCATGTCATGCTGCAGCTAATCATAAATGCGAGCCAGTTGTCACATACCCAAATTGCAGTCATATGACTGCAGGGGTGGTACAACCATCATAAATATGAGTACAAGGTGCAACTTTGAACTGTCTTTAAATGGTCACAAGTCAGGGACCACCTGTACCACATACAAAGACATTTTGTTCAAAATATCTTTAATATGCACTTATCGCTAATTTATAGTCCTATTGGACAGATGTAACGCAAGACTGGGATGAAATAAATATGAAAGGGGTCAAAGTAGCTGTATTGATTTTGAAAGAAAAATGAAATGTACTAGATTGCCACCATTCTTAGTGGCTATGAGTTACTAAAGCCCTTTGAGTATGTATTTTTGATCATCAAACCACTCCATTCCTGTCTTCATGCTCATTGAAGAAATTTTATGTTAGCAATAATATTAATAGTAGATATTTAAATCTGAAATGTAAGATTATGATCTTCTGAATGAATGCTGCTGGATAAAAGGAATGGGACATGGGTAAGTCTTAGAACCTCAAAATCATAAGGTAGGTCTGCTGGAGCCATTCTCACCCTGTACTCTCTAACTTGCCAGGGGGAAGACCTTTGCATCCCGTTAAAGCCTGAGGCAAGGTGGAATTGGACAACTGCGGTAGAAGGCTGGAGCACTTGCTACCTGATAATCGTAGCTTTTTAATATTGCACCTCTCTGGGCTCTTAAGGAAGTAATCGGGTGATGTTTTCTATACAAGTTTGGAAAGTGATCTGTGGCATCGAGCTGTGCTTGCAAGGACTTAATTAAAAAAAAAATGAAAACATCCTTTAATTCCATTTTGATCCATTTTTCTTTCTTTTTTTCCCTCTTCCTGCTCCCCTTTTTTCAAGCTGTTTTGCTTTGCAATATGTTTACCGGTTATGAGTTGCAGTATTTCTTATGGTAATAATGCAATATTAACTTGTTTTCCTTCCAAGTATTTTGAGTTCACAATTCCTGTACCTGAAGAAATATTGTTGGGTTCATTAATAAAGGAGATCTTTCTATCTTACCCAGCATGGTTAATGGAGTATTCATTATTACTTGTTTGTGTTCAACAGAATCAGAAAAGGTTATGGGAGAAAAATATAACACCATGTATATTTAATATGTGCCCTCAATAGATAAAAATCTCAGGTTGCAAAGAAGAAAAAAATCTGATGAGTTTGAACCAAAAACTTCATACAGGTAAAGAAGTGAAATACTATTATAGCGAATAGTACGCTTTTTATTTGTAATTCAGGTTTATGTTGTATTTTGATACAGTAGGAAATTATCAGTATATACTATGAAAAAAATTACATTGAAGCCCTTGAATTTGTTTTGTGTCTTTGGAGGATATATATGGACTTGCCTGTTCCATTCCTTTCAAATATATAGGAATTATATCCACATTCAAAAGATTGTGAAGAGCAGAAGAGAGATAATAGCACAATATCAGTAGCAATATGATTATTTAAATAACCTTCAATCTCTATTATATTTAAAAAAAAAACTCAACATGACTCAGTTAGCAAATATCGCAACAGGATGTTGAATTGCTCATTGTTATTTTAATCAACAGAAAAAAATGTTGATGGTAGAGTAAAGTCTTAGGAAATCCTATTGAGTTATTTCTTCAGATCTCTGGGTCACATCTTTCTCATTCACAATTTTGTGTGTAATGACCACCACCTTTTTAATTATTTGGCTCCTGATCTCTGCAGAAAGTAGAAAAATATAAATTGATGAGAGACAGACCATGTTTGAACTAGGACTAAATTAGCTATAGTACTATATTTTTACAAGTTAGCAGTTGTAGCAGCAGCAAGAGTCACCTCCCAAGAGTTTTGCAGACCTGGTAATATTAATACTTTTTGCATGGATGCTGGAAGGACAGCATGCAGGAGAAAGGGATAACAAATTCCTCTTACACTGATCGTCCTTTCATTTGTAATCTTAGGTTTCCCTAAAACATGTATGCTGTATGTCCATGTCCTTTCCCATTAATTAGTATTTGATGAGACATACGGGGAAGATGATTGGAAAGGCCATAAGGAGCAGATAAGAACTACAGATTAGGAAGAACATTTGTCAAGCATAGACCCATTATCTAAACCAGGTTATGTAGATCTTTTAAAGCTAGATTTGCTAACTGAATGAATAACCAATAGGAAATTATGTGTGTGCTATCTTGGGTATCTAAAAGAATCAATGTTGACTTTGAAATTTAAAAAAACAAGAGTCCTTTGTTAAGCTTTCTATATTTATATGGAGGCTGCACGCACCTCTTCTTGGAAGGAAGCTATTATCAAATGCATTGGCTTCATTGATTTTGTGAGCATATGCATATCAATCTTTGATCTCCTGAAAGTAGTACTGCTGTTATCTGGCAAGAACAAATGCTTACAGTCCCTGTGGACTTGAACTGATTCAGTCCAACAATCTTTAGCCTCTGCCTTTTTAAAATGATGATTGTGGAGAACAGCACCAAAGCTCAGGAGAATGAACCATGAGAATGACAAATTGCAGATTCCAGAAGCAGACAGCTATGTGTGCTAATGGCTCCACTGCTACTTACCTGCTTTTCCTGAGCTCAACACATCCCCTCTGCAAATACAAAACATGGCAAATGTTGTGTGTTTTGTCACTAGAACAATTTGCTTACCCGGCGTGCCTCCTGCTACGTATTTGTTTATCCCTGTGTCACAACACCCATGAGATCAGCTTCTACAAACACCTGCTACCTTTGTGAAGACAGGATATTTTCTAGGTGCTATTTAAGGATTTTAGAATAATTGACAAATTTGTTCATTCGTGACTTCACAAGGTAGCCACAATTAAATCCTGCAAGAGTCTTTCAATAGGATAAAATTCACCAGAGACCAGCTTCATTGTAAAGAAAGACTGTTGAGATTATTTTTTATCTGTGCCACTCTAAAATACACATAATCTTTCTTTGTATCTGAACATGTATTCTACTGATCAGTTGAATGGTTTTCTCCCCTTCATATCTGAACTGATCAGAGAATAGTTAAGTTAGAGAGCACTTATTCAACCCTATACTTGGCTGCAACCTAAAATAGAAATGGGAAAAAATCATGGCTTGAGTCATAGAAAAATTGATTTATATCTGAATGGGGAAGCAGAGAAGTTTGTTAATTACTTTTACACTCTTAATTTGCTACATAAAGAGCAACAAAGAGTTTGTGATGTTTCTTTTGCTGATGAGAATTTTCCAGTTTTTGAAATGCCTACCCTGACAGTATTCTCTGCCCTGTTGTTATCTGTAAATGGAGAAGTACATATAGCCTGCATTTGGATAACCATTTTTTTTTTAGTTTTCCCTTTGAGTAAGCAAAGTCTTATATCACAATGCAGGACCAAATTTATATTAAAGTTTTATTTTAAATAAACCAATGTTCCGAGGGCTCACTCTGTATCTACTATAATTGTTACGCTATGTTATGAAGTTACTCCATTGAATGGCTAATATTAGAAAATTAGTCAACCCTGCATCAACCCTTGGCTGAAGTTTTGTACAACTTTCTGTGGACCTAGTAGAATAATCAAGACATTTAATTCCTCCAAAATGGGTTAGGACCCAAGGAAGATGAGTAGGGGAAAGAGATCCATCCCATTGTCACCTGTCTATTACGCCCTCAATCAAAACACGATAGTGTTCAATCTCATTCTCTAGCTTTGTCTTGAGGTCCAGAAGTATTTCATAGTCTCGTGACTGTGTCTCCAGATCAGCCCGACAGGCTGCCAGGTCCTCTTGCAGATTAGCAATAACTTGGTTCAGATTGGCCAGGCCACTGAGATAGTGATCTTCTGTGTTTTTCAGTGTATTCTCCAAAGCATCCACCTGTATCATAGAGTACCTTGTGTTAATCTAGAGCTGAAAAACACAAGTGCCGTAGGATCTAAAATAAAAATACACACAAACCCATGTCTAAACTTGGAGGCATATGTCTGCTTGTATGCAACTCATCCCCCCCACTCCAAATTTTGCTACAGAGGGTTCTAAAGCTGCATTCCACTTGATCAGTTAGGACAACTGGAGCTATGACCCCCAGGTATATTGAGGCATGATTCCCTGCAAATATGGAAACAGAATATCCACAGGTTTTCACTATCTGATTTTAAAAAAAAATATTTTAATATGAATCAGAGCTGGAAGGGACCTTGGAGGTCTTCTTGTCTAACCTCCTGCTCAAGCAGGAGATCCTATACCATTTCAGACAAGTGGCTGTCTAGTCTCTTCTTAAACATCTCCAGTGATGAAGCCCCTACAATTTCTGAAGGCAAGCCTTTCCACTAGTTAATTGTCCTCACTGTTAGGAAATTCCAGGTTGCTTCTCTCCTTGAGTAGTTTCCATCCATTGTTTCTTGTCTTGCCTTCTGGTATTTGGAAAATAAGTTGACTCTTTTCTTTGGCTGCCCCTCAAATACTAAACTACTGCTATCATGTCACCCCAAGTCCTTCTTTTCTCTAGAATGGCTATATCCAGTCCCTGCAACCATTCTTCATATATTTGTCTCCAGACCTATACTCATCTTAGTTGCTTCTTTTCACTTTTTCCAAAGTCTCAACATTTACAGTGGGGTGACTAAAACTGGATGGAGTATTCCAGATGTGGTCTTACTAAGGATTTATAAAGTGGTACTGATACTTCACATTTTGAGTTTGATTCTTTGCCTCTCTTTAAACAACCAAGGATTATATTAGCTTTTTTGGTGGCGGCAGTAGCCACTGCACACTGCTGCCACAGCTGAGCCAGAAATAATTTGGTACAAAACAGATGACGGTCAAAAATGACACAGCTGTGCAATGAGTTAAGAGCACAAGGCTTCAGGATGGACTCATCCTCAGGATGATGATGCTCCTGGTCCAAAGTGAAAATAAAATAAATGCTATTGATTTTCTAAAGATGTAGCTCGGTTACATGGGTCCACAACTGCAGCCTAATTTCATTTGTCTAAAATGGTATAGGGTTTCCTGCTTGACCCAGAGGGTTTGAGTAGAAGACCTCCAAGATCCCTTCCAACTCTGTGATTTTGTTAAACGAGACTCAACAACTTGTAGAGTATTCTAACACTCATTAAGTTATTCTGGAAGGAAAAACGCCTTTGGATCCAGAACTGTTACAGAGACAGAAAGGGAAGAGAGCATTTCTTACCATTTTCTGGAGAGTCTGGCGTTCAATCTCCAAGCTTTGCAACTGCCGGTGAAGGTCTGACAATTCACTCCTGGCCTGCTCAAAGGCTTGAGTGTTCATGCTGGCTTCTTGGGACATGGAGTCAACCTGCAAGAGCCAGGGACAGCAGACATGGGGTAGGTGAATGTTTAAAAAGTCCGGCCTTTGTTTCTTTTAGCCATTTTTTGCCAGTCCTCACCTTGGTTCTGTACCAGTCCTGGGTATCGGCACGATTCTGCTCAGCCACTTGCTCATACTGATTGCGTATATCAGCAATAGTCTCACTCAGGTCATGCTTCTGTGGGTTGTCTACTTGAACGGTTACATCAGAGTTGGCCACTAGAGCAGTGAGAGCCTCTACCTCCTGCAGTGGAAAGAGGTGGAATAAGCAGCCTCCAACATCACACCCTAATTCCTATCACTTACTAGAACCAACCCCATGTATTATGCAATAAATTTATTATAAATGCAGGTTCTTTTATGTTTACAATTGCCTCCCTTTCTTCTGTTCTTGAATTCTGGTTGGGGGTGGGTGGAAACCATATCTGACATTTTTAAGAGGAAAACTCTCTGACATTTTTGAGAGGTCATGTATGCTGATGGACTAGAGACAGACAGCTGTTTTTGGAAACTATGGAACTGCAAAGATGGGCCTTACTTCCTCGTGGCTTTTGCGCAAATGAGCTAGTTCCTCTCCGAGGGATTCCAGGTCCCCTGCTAGCTTCAAACGTAGGAAGTTGGTGTCATCTATTATTTTGCGCAATCCTTGTGTGTCTTTCTGGACAGTGTCGCATGCAGCCTGTTCTACTTCCAACCTAGAATAGGAGACAAGAAATCCAAATGAAATACAGGGCATAGTCTATTCAGGGTGAAGAGCATAACTGTGGATGCATGTCTCTCTTTTTTTTTATTCTTGAAAAAAACATTTATTTGACAAACATTTAAAACAGACAAATCTATCTTATCTATACACACACATACATATATACATTTTACAGCATATATTGAGCAATGGTTAATTTTTTTTCTTTATCATTGACATGATCTGCCTTGTTACAATAACTCCTTCGTTCTTTTAATGTTTCAATTTCTCTATATAGTTTATAATTAAATGCACGTCTTCTGTCATTTCCGTAACTTATCCAAATATCAAAAATTAGCTTTTCTTTAACCAATCATACTAAATGTTCCACATTTCATAATAGGCACTATCTTGTTTATTTTTTACCATTTTTTTTAACAATTTGGTTTATTTTTTAACAATTTAACATCTCAGCACATTCATGTATTTTTTTAGTTACCATATCCTCTGAAGGAATGAAAGACAATTTTCAGTTTTGTGCGCAGGTTATTCTGGCCGCAGTTATAATATGCAAAATTATATGTTGATATTTTTTCTCCGTGTTTAAATCTATCATACTTAGCAGAAAGGTTTCAGGTTCAAGTTTTAAATTTTGTTTTGTTATATTTAAAATCCAATTTCTAATATTCCTCCAAAACTTCTGAGCACACGGGCGAGTCCACCACATGTGAAAATATGTTCCTTGTGCATAATTACATTTCCAACAGTTGGGTGGTAGGTTTGGGAACATCTTAGCCAATGTCACAGGAAGTAGGTGCCAGCGATGAACCATTTTGTATAAGTTTTCCTTATACGAGACTGACATGGTTAATTTGTAATTTGTTTGCCAGATGTGTTCCCACTTATCTCATTCAATACTATGGCCCACGTTTTTAGCCCAAATTATAGATTCTGTGACTATTTTTTCTTTTAATTTATAATCCAAAATATATTTATATGTTTTACTAATTGTTTTCTTTTCCTCTCCTAGCCATATTTTATCTAATTCTTGTGGGGTCATATTAAAGCCAAATTGTTCTCTATCTTTTTTACAATGGGTTTGTATTTGTGCAAAGGGCCACCATGCTATCTCCTTTCCTTGAATTTGTATTTGGTTCCTATTTTTAAGCTCTCCAGTATCATACAGTAAATCTTTATACCTGACAATATTTTCATTATCCAATAGATTTAGATATGTGACTGCTTCCAATGTAGATAGCCACAGTGGAATCTTTGGGTAGTGGGTTTTTTTTTAATCTTTTCCCAGATATTGAACAACACATTTCTTACATGGTGCCTTTGGAAATATGAATGTACTTTAGATTTTCCATCCCACATGAAGGCGTGCCAGCCAAGTTGGAGATCAAAACCTTCTAAGACTAATAACCTTCTATTTTCTAATTTAACCCAATCCTTAAGCCAGTTTACTATAGCAGCATCATAATAAATTCAAAATCTGGAAGGCCAAATCCTCCTTTTTTCTTGGCAACCTGTAATAATTTATATTTCACTCTGATTTTTTTCCTCTGCCATATAAATTTAGATATACATTTGTTTAATTCTATAAAAAAATTCTTTTCCAACTTAACTGGCACTGTCTGAAACAGGAACAACAGTTTTGGCAAAATATTCATTTTTACTATCGAAATATGTCCCAATAGCGATAACTGCAATTTGGCCCAGTTATCTAAATCTTTAACTATTTGCGTTATTAACTTATCATAGTTATCTTTTTTAATCAACGAACATCTAGCAGTCAACCAGATCCCTAAGTATTTTACTTTATTTACCACCCGCATACCTAATTTATTTGCTAGTTCTTCCTTCTGCTCCTTTGTACAGTTTTTTGTTAACACTTTTGTTTTTTCTTTGTTAATTTTTAACCCTGCCACCTTTCCATATTCTTCTATTTCTCTTAGTAGTATAGGACTCGTTTCTAAGGGTTCTTCTAATATAAATGCCATATCATCGGCAAATGCCTGGAGTTTATATTCTTCTTTTTTAATTTTTAGTCCTCTAATCTCTTGATTTTGCCTAATTTGTACTAAGAGAGTCTCTTCTGCCAATATATACAGTAGAGGAGTTCGGGGGCAGCCTTGTCTTACATCCTTATTTATCTTTATGGCATCTGTATTTTCCCCATTTATTAATATTTTTGTGGTTTGCATGTTATAAATTGTCTTAAAAAATCCTATAAAATTTTCACAAAATTTCATGCCTGTCAGTTGTTTAATAAGGAAGTTCCAATTCAGGTTGTCAAAAGCCTTCTGGGCATCTAAAAATATCAATGCCATTGTCTTGGTTGAGTATACTTCATAAATATTCTAATATATCCATAATGGTTCTTGTATTTGTTTTTATTTGCCTATGGGGGAGGAATCGATTCTGATCAGTGTGGATAATTCTACTTAATACTCTCTTTAATCTTTATGCCAATATTGTAGCCATTATTTTGTAATCTACATTTAAAAGTGATATTGGTCTATAATTTTGAATTTTTTTGTGGGGCTGATTGTTCTTTATAAATAAGGGCAATATATGCTTCAAACCATGATTTAGGCCGCAGGTCTCTTTTTAACATAAATTATTACTATAGATCTGAAAAAGAGGCTGTAGACAACTACTTATATTTACACAGTATCTTATTTTTTCTGCCAAGTTGGTAGCAACTATACATTTTAGCTAATGGAACTGCAACTTCTCAAGATGCTGAATAAACTATTTATTTTGGGGACAAGACTAGCACCCTATATTTCAGACTTCTGAAAAATTGAATCAGCTCTTCAAAAATCTTTATCCTGCAATTAAGTCCTTTTTAGTCAACAGAGTTTCCTGCAATTTAAAATACAGATGGTTTTTCCCCAAATGATTCAATGTAGCCCTTGGCCTCCAAGAGGTAGCCTAAGCTTGATATAAACATTGATCCCTAGCTTTCTAATTCAAAGCCAAAATACGTGTTTATTCTTGAACTGCACAGATCAGAATTTTGGCATGGGAAAATCAAATGTAATTAAGAGTAAGAGATTACAAAACAAGGCCACGATGAATATATAGGCAGCCATGTGTTATGTAACACTTACTGACAGTGTAAACAAAAGTACTCGAACATCACTGCTTACTTGTGCTTAAAGTCATCTGTTGCCAGCCTGGCATTATCAATTTGCAGAAGCAGCCTGACATTCTCCATATTCAACTCTTCAACCTGTCAGAGAGACAGAACTCTTAAAATATAACATCATGGCACAACCTATGTAAAAAGAGTGCCATTGCATTCATTCGGTTTTACCTCCAGATAAAGAGTACTCTCGCCAAATTTATCCTCTTCTTGTGTTTTAGATCTGTCCAAATAAACAGCTGGTTTATTTGTTCCTTCCTTTAAAAAAAATAATTGGCGTATGCCTGATTTTTCTTTGTATGAATTGTGAGACTATAGAAACATTGTTTTACTTAAAACTGTTATGTGTAGAACTCTACTAAAATAGCAAAGTATCATTTAAATAATGACATATGTCATATTTAAGGGCGGGATCTAATCTAAAGTACATACTGTCAAGCATTTTTCTTCCATCAGAAGATACACAAATGTCTTTTAAGGGAGTGGTATCTTCGTTAGAATACTTAATTTCAACTGAACGTAATGATTCTTGTGGAAATAGAAAGCCAAAACTCTTCAGAAAGCCTTCAGAAGAGTTTTGTAGCAAACAAATCCTATTGTATTTGGACTACAGCTGCACTGAGACTTGCCTTGCAATTTCTCAATCTTTTTTTTTTTTCTTATTTCCAAAAGAGTGTGTGACATGCATTCAAGTTCATTCCATAGATTCTTAGATAAGAATGGAAAAACCATAGGAAATTCTTTCCAATCAAGGGTCAACAATATGGAGTTAGGTAGTCCAAAATGTAAGGTTGATTTAACTGGCTAGAGTGACTTTGCCTTGACATATTATGCCTTCCTCCAGGTCAATCTCATTTTCTTAACTCCTGCTGACACCAGCCAGATCTTGGAATCAAACACTGGGTTGCTGTCCAAATAATTTGAAATATTTGCAAAGCAAACTAATATCTTTGTTTTGATCTGCATATCCCAGGTAATAAAAATAAAGGGAGGATTAACTATTATATTGACCAGAGTGAGTCACTTATGCAATGCCATCTGGTGGTTGATAAATAACTCAGCTGGTAAGAGATATCAATAACTCAAACATTCAAACTGTTCTGTCACGTTAATTAACTTTATTCTACAGGCTGATAGTATCTCAACTGGATCATATCTCAGTGTATTAAATCAGGCCTGCTGTTCCAGGTGCCCAAGCTTTAAACATCATCCTTGTTGCAAAAATAAACAATCTGTATGAAAGTGTGGTTGTGAGAGAAAAGTTGCAGGTATTTTTATAGACATTTTCAAGAAAAAGCATAAGCAAACAGAAATAAATGACCCATAAAAAGAATAAGTAAAATACATATTAGCACACAAGGGGTCTAAAAATACCACGAATGTCCTAATACATTATATCATTAATGAATTATGAATAATTTGAGATATCACTGTAAAAGATTATGAATCATGGCTAAGCTTTGAGCTAAAAATTAATTTCGGGAGCTGTAGTTAAATCAAGTGAGACTGTAAATTGTAATAAATTGAATTCTCACAGAAAATTTATTCTAATTAAATAGATCCCTTGAAAGTGAAATATAGGCAGCAGATCACAAGGCCTGAGCCTCAGCAGGTTCCCATGCAAAGAACAAGGCTTCAGTGTTAGCCAATCAGCAGCCTCTATTGGCAACTTGGGGCTGTCCAATGACTTATTACATCAGATTATTCTTCTTTATCATTCATTCTTTAATTAATTCATTATGAATTGAATAGTAGGTATACTTGCTCTATATGGGATATTTATCTCTCCACATCCAAGAGAGAAAACAATCACATGTAATCTTAAGACATTTGGGGAAACTATCCCAAAAAACAAATGTTTCTTTTGGATAAAGTTATTTTATCCATAGATTGGAGGGGGGAATCATACATGCTTTCAAAAATCAAGATAACTCCCTCACATTTTGAATAATTTAAAACAATTGGGGGGGGGGGGTTGGTCATCACTCAGAGATAAATTGAGCCCATTGATTTTTTACTAGATTCAGCCTGAAAGAAGAATCTTCCTTCCGCTTGGATTTGGTTTTCTAGGGTCCATGGTAAATTTTTCACATGTAGTTACTTCATTTTTTCCCATCTATCCAAGGCCACACATTTTTGATCAAGGTATTTACATTTTAACAGATTTACATGACAGTATTATTTCTTTTATTGTAAACTGCCCAGAGTCACTTACGTAAGATGGGTGAGATAGAAATGTGAATAAATAAAATTTTAATACATTGTTGATTTGTATTCCAAACACAACCAGAAGTAACTATGTCAGCATTCTTGTGATTCTTATAAGGAGCAACTTGTCTTGATTTAAAACTAGAGGAATAGAATGAATAACATAAAACAGGACTGGTCTGACCATTGGGAACTTTTAGGTGAGACTGGCTATTGCAGACTTGCAACAAGTGGCTCATGACATATTGGTCATTATTATTATTATTGTTGAAAAAATGTATGAATGTCTGCCATTGATCTAAACTGGCTGCTGCATGTTTTAGCACCTGTCAGTCTTGGCGTTATAACAGTAGTCCAAAAATCAACTGAGTAGAAATTTACATTCTTCAAAAGAGTGAAAAACAATGCAATAGATGTATAACTTTCCAGGAAACAAACCTGCAGTGGTAAAAATAATTGACTTTCAAGACTAGCAATTAAACCAAGACGATCAGATCCACATTGCAAACATCCAGTTAACCAGTAAATGACTTCATGGATTTTCATTGTGGTGGTTGTTGTTTTGTCACCAGATTTTGTCAACCAGACCTCTTACAATACCAGGCAACACAACATCAATCATAGAGACCTTCAAGTTTCGATGTTCTATAATATTTCAAGACCTAAAATGGACACTTAACTTCAAAAATGTCATCAAAAAAGCAGAACAAAGAATGTTCTTTCTGCGCCAATTCAGAAAGCTTAGACTGCCAAAAGAGCTGCTGATACAGTTCTACAGAGGAATTATTGACTCTTGTCATCTGCATGTCTGTAACTGGTTTGGCTCTGCAACCAAACAAGACACAGACTTCAGAGAGTAATTAGGACTGCAGAAAAAACAATTACTACCATCCTGCCTTCCATCAAGGACCTGTATACTGCACGAGTCAAAAAGAGGGCTGTAAAAATATCTGCAGATCCCTCACATCCTGGACCTAAATTGTTTCAACTTCTACCCTCAAAACGACACTGTAGGGCATTGCACAACAGAACTAGACACAAAGACAGTTTCCCCCCCCATGCCCTCACTCTGCTAAACACCTAATTCCCACAACACTGTCAAAACTATTTATGGTAGTAAGGCTATATTACTATTATTATTCTCATCTTTCCTATTACCTGTCTCCTTTTCTACTTATTACTATATTTGTTGTTGTATCATTATGATTTATATTGTTTTATTTAGTTTCCTAGTATGATTTATGTTGATTGCTTATTTAGTATCCAATGACTATCATTAAGTGTTGAATCTTATGATTTATGATGTATTTTTACGATGACTATGATCATGATTTATCACTTATACCTTTGATGTACACTGAGAGCTTTTGAGTAGACAAACTCCTTGTATGTGCAATCACACTTGGCCAATAAATAAATCTATTCTATTGTTCTGTTCTGTTCTATTCTAATTTTCTATTCTTTATTTTGCATCCCAGACTTAGTAACCTTAAAGTAAACTAAAATGATTGCATTTTAAGGCAGGATAAAAGAGTATTTTAGAGGATAGGATTGCAATCTTTTTTGCACAATTATTTAACCACATCAGACTCAGCTCTCTGGAAAAGCCCTTAACCCTGGAAAAGATGGAAGGTAAGAGAAAAGGATAACATGCAGCAATATGGATGGACTCCATTACAACGGTGATAGGAGCATGATTGAAAGACCTGAGCTCAGGAACGGAGCCTTGTGGAGAAAATCTATCTCTGGTTACCAGGAGCTGAGAACAATTTGAATGCCAAATAAATCATTACAGACCAGATAGAATGTGAGTCTGAATCCAAGATCCTTTTTTATTTTGGTAACTGTACAAGGAAGAGAAAAAAAATCAGTTAAAAAAAAACAATTTGTCTTGGGCAAAAATGGAAAATCATCCTGTATTTGGCCTGTCCTTTTATGTAATTCCCTTCCTTGTTTGGGGTTTATTCAAGTAAATATTAGTTTATAGCAAAATCCGGTTGAAAACAGGGTGTGGTATCTTGCATGGGTGCTTTTAAACAGATTACAACAGGACATAGTCACAACTAAGAACAGTTTTATACCTATACCACACCTATTCCCCATGTTTTCCAAAGCAATCCAACCTGCCATTCATAAGACAAGCAAGGAACAAAGATCACCACCATTGCCCTGAGCTGCAGTAGGTCTTGAAATAATAAAATTCCCCTTAATCTGACTCCCTGCCCACCTGCCTATGACCTTCCTATTCTGTGCATTTGTTCAAGCACCTGCAAAAAGAACAATCCAGCTGTTTGTATGAATGAAAATTAAAAGAAAAACAACAAGCCATTCATCCCTCCAAAGGACCTGCAGCCCAGACTTTGGAGCTGTGATGATAAGAATGGTTTCTGAAAGTATCGAAACAGAGATCACCCAACTGTTTGGTACAGTCACAACATTCACCAAATCATCCCCATTGCTGCAAACAAATCAATGAGATAAGCAAGTATCTATAAAAGAAGCTCAGTGTAGGGATGCATCTTTCTCATCCCCCATGTAATTTACTGTTTGTATTTTTTAATCTTAAGTCTTTTTTTTTTAGAAAAGAATAGAATACTTTATTGGCCAAGCGTGATTGAACACACAAGAAGTTTATCTTGGTGTAAATACTCTCAGTATACATAAAAGAAAAGATACATTCATTAAGAATCAAGAATCATAACATAAAACACTGAATGATAGTCATAGGGTACAATCAGGACTGAAGGACTGTAACTTTGTTGCTTGTTTCCTTACTATCTATATTGACTGATTCCTACTATGATTTGATTGCTTATGGTACCCTATGACTATCACGAAGTGTTGTACTTTGATTCTTGACTCTTGACAAATGTATCTTTTCTTTTATGTACACTGAGAACATTTGCACCAAGACAAATTCCTT